>VUQR01030389.1:0-10504 GCA_015108515.1 Hemichromis elongatus
ATCCTTTTCTACGTAGCTGACAGCTGGTAACTATGCAGGGGTGGATCTAGCAAAGTTTTGCCAGGGGGCCAGGTAGGGCATTAACAGGGAAAAGGGGGCACAAAGAAATCATTTTCTTTCCTTTTCTCATTTAAAATGTCAAATTAACAAACGAGAGAGACGGGACTAGCGTCAGAAAAGCCGATCAGCTGATCATTGATCAGTTTTGTGATTGAAGAAGAAACAGGAGAGGGAGGGGGGAGATTGAGGGAATTAGTTGCAGCTGTTCAGCTTGAAGACAGAATAACTCCAGCTTTGTGTCTTTTTTTCATTCTAGCTTAAGTACGGGACAAATCGCTTCCTTTTCACCTCAGTATGGAGTTCCGATGGCCAGTCCAGTTGTGGCTCCATATATCGGTTGTTAAGCTTAATGTGGAAAGACTATACAAACATAAAGAGATAAACTAACACATTGCTTTACTTCTCTGTGTTAGTTTTCTCGGAGATGAAATGCAGCGGTTTGGAAGCATTTAGCGAGACTCCAAATGCTAAACCAGACCGCTGACAGGTCTCGCACACAACAGCCGCTCTATCATGTGACGCATACTGCTCCGGTGCGTTGAGGTTACGCCATGTAGCGCGTTTTGTGAGGTGATTTTGTGATACTGCGGATCGGATACAATTTTTAATTTCTCTCTGATATCCGACCCAGTAATTTAGGTCAGTATCGGGCCGATACCGATATGTAACATCGGATCGGTCCATCTCTAGTAACACAGTAACGCAGCATGCTTACGAGAAAGTAACAGTAATCTAATTACCTTTTTTGCAATAGTAATCCCTTACATTACTCGTTACTTGAAAAAGTAATGAGATTACATTAACACGTTACTGCCCGTCTCTGATCCTGACTGCTTTCTTTCAGATTCAGTGTTACGTTGGGCTGAAACAAAATTAGGAAAAACTGACACTGTCCAAAATACTGCAGTATATTTGACTATTTACTGCAGTATTTAATATTGTCAAGACTTTGTGTGCTTTGTCTGCTCACCGTCCTACAGAAGAGTCCACATCCAGGGCAGCACTGGTGCTTGACCATACCGGCTCGGTGATCCTCGCACAACACCAGCAGATGGACAGTGTTGGAGGGGCGCATCATTTCCTGCTTCATCACTCGCCTCTGACAGCGATTTAGCTGAGAGGAAATACACAGGCACAAAAAACGAGTAACATACTGATGCAGCATTAAAGCAAACAGAGTTATTGTGACACTGCATGACAGGAAGAGTTCAGCCAAGCTTTTGCTCTCACACAGATGGTCTCACGTTTTATTTTAGAATATTTTGGTATATAAAAGTGGCTTCATAACAAGCTCAAATCATCACCCCTCCATCACCGTGCTTGACAGCTGGTATGAGGTGTTAGTTTTTTGACAAATGTAGCATTGTGTATTAAGCCAAACATCTGCATTTAATTTCATCTCTCTAAAAGTCATTAATTCAGAAGTCTATTTTGCTTTTACTGTTATGAACTTTAATGTTTAACACCCTAAGGCCTATAGAGTCTGAGATGTAGCTCTTGGACTCTCTTTTGGATGTCAGACAGATTTCTCTGACCACTGTGGTCCTCCATTGTGGTGAATTTGCTTTATGTTGCTTGAAAATGGCCTTTAAACTCTTCCCAGACTGATGGGCAGTGGCAGTTGCTTCTTTAACACCATTACTGATGTCATTCTTTTTCTGCTAACACAGCTGAATGCTCCAGCCCTACCAAAACCTCTGCTTTTATAGAGGTGCCCACACTTACTGATGGTCATCTAATCAAGTATATTTGATTAGCAGCATTAAACTTAATCTCTCAATTCCCATTGAAGCAGAAAGGGTGTACTTAGTTTTTCCAAATACTACTTATGCATCTTGGCTTAACTTTAAGCTAAATAAAAAAACATGTCTCGTTTGCTCATCTGAAGATCTATTTACAAATAAAATGAATTTCATATAGTTCACTGTGAAGCTTTTCTCCCCCAGAGGCCATGAGACCATGAATATCTTCATTATTCCAGCTAATCGTTACCATTCCATCTGCACTCTCCATGGCCATGCAGGTCTGATCCAATGCAGAGAGGCCTCCTCTGCTGTTAGGTGTCTCCATGCGACAGCAGCATAGTGGTAATTCCTCAGCCAGGTCTGTTTCTGCCACTTCTGAATATGTTGCCAGACCTACACACAAAGCTTGTTATTTTAATACAGATCATAGCAAGGCAGTTACTGCTGGGGCCTCTAAACCTGAGCATTGTAGAAACAAAAGAGGAGACATGATGACTTCAGGTTAGAGGTAATCCTGCCATCGTTCAGTAAGATCATCTTACCTGCTGATACAGATGGTGAGAGAAGCTCCTGCTGAGCTTTCAGGTCCAGGCAGTCCAAAGCCAGTTCTGTGTATTCTACATGGCGTCCTTGTCCTGATTCCATCTCTTCCGCGAGTGACTCACTCCTGACAGCTGTCGTTGCTCCAGCCTGTACAGTTACAGGTGGAATCACTGGTTTCTCAACGGATGCACTTTGGTTGTTCTCCATTCTGACTTTAGGCTCCTCTTTCTAAAACACAAAAAAATCATTTAAAAATAAATAAAGACAGGAATAAAATTTTCTGACATATTTTGTTTAGTCATTTGAAAAAAAAAAAGGCTGGTCCACACTGGAAGTAATCTGCAGGAAGAAGTCCGTGAAAACAACACTTGCCAACCTCTAAGTTCAGTGGTTAAACTTCTCAACTTCCAGGTCAACAGACTGCCAGTAAGGGCAAAGTATTGACATTATGACTGACATGTATGATAACAAATTAAACTGAATGCTGACGAGCAACCAGTCAACTCCAAAGCAATTTGTAACAAGCAAACACCACCACCACCGAGAGATTCAAAGATCTGCACTTGGTATTAACAACTGTGTAATATCTTAGTAGAGTGCCTCTACCCCCATTCTATGTTGTTCTGGGTTTGTGTCAGTGGGCAAATAAAACGGACATGCCTTCTCTGGCTGTTTAACTGCCTTGGTCTTCTTTTTAGGGACCAGGTTGTACATTCCCATCTTCCGCTTCTTCCTCTTCAGACCTAGGAAAAGGACAAAAAGACCAAAAACATTTTACCATAAACATTTTTATTCTGTAAATGTCAAAACTGCAACATAATATATTGCCAATTGCATTCGCTTGTCTGCCTTCACATGCACATGACCTTCAGCGACATCTCATCCTTAAATAGGATGGTGGCCCACCCTTTGCAGCTATAACAGCTTCAGCTCTTCACAAGATTTAGCAAGTGTTTATGAGAGTTTTTGACGTTATATGGCTTTTCTACCCATTCCCCCCCCCAAAAAAAAAAAAAGTTAAGTGTGTAAGCAGTTCAGAGGAAGTAAAATGGGGAACAGACACAGATATAGAGAGTTCCTCTTTTCTCACTCAGATGCAAACTGCTGTTTGGACACATTATGCACAGATGTCTTCTTTGCCTTCTCCTGTAAACAGTAAATGTGGTATGCACTTTTGTGCATACTTGTTACTTATGATGCCATCTGTCCACAGCAACCTGGAATCAATAAAAGATTTCATTAAAATCAAAATTTCGAAAGGAACGGATGGACTAACCAGCCTGAGGTTTGACTGAAGTGGAGACAGTCCTCTTTCCTTTGCCTTTGGGGCAGTGATGAAACTCCATGTTGAACAGTGGTCCAGGCTTTACTGAGTCTCTCAAAGCCAACTTTGACATCTTTGTACTGGCACCCTTTAAAGACAATGAGAATGTGATGTTATCATGTTATTAATAAATGAGAAGAGGGGATTTTTTTTAACTTCATATACATTTACAGGTTTATTATATAAACACACAGCATCTTCCAAATACTGCCTGATAACATTTCCATGTAAATCTGTTTACCTTGTCAGTAGATGGACTTGCTTGTATTTTTTTTCCTGCTATTGCCTGTGATGAGCCTGAACTGTGAGCCTGTCTCTCTGAGCTCCCAGCAGCAGTGGTGGTGGTGGCAGCCATAGCAGCAGGTCTTTCTCTGAACAGTGGAGTGGTCAGACATCCAGCAGTGCCCAGAAAAAGGCTGGCAGGAGATCCCAGAGGGTTCCCAGCCGCTGTCCGTTTGCTGTGAAAAGCTGCATCGGCTATGGGCGAGTTGTGAAAGGGAGTTATCAATACTTTGGGCCTTTGACTGCTCAGCAACACTTGTCCTTTGACACCCACAAGTGTTCTAGAAGCAGGACTTGAAGGTCGTCTGCTGGGAGAAGAACCCTCATCGGCTGCCCTGTGATCCATTTCTGTGTTTAGGTGGCTGAGTGTTGGAGCACGTCAGAATGTGGGTGCATTAAGACTGCCTAAAGATTCAAGAAAAAGAAGTAAGGCCACAAAAGCTTGTTCCAGAATAATGCTGCTAAGCTCTGTAACGGATCTTAGGAGAGGTCTTATGCGGGTTCATCCTTGACCTTGAGCTAGTGTTGAATTTAAGGTTATAATCAGTCACTGAACAATAGATATGATTAGGACATCCTTTATGGCACCAGATTTCCTTTGACCCTTAGGGTTGAAAAAAAATTTGGTGTCTCTTAAATAAGTTTTGGTCTTCCCCTAAAACACAAACACCAGGTTTGTAAAAAAAAAACAAAACCCAATATTTTAGAACATTTGTTCGACGTAAGGTTTATTTATTATGGAGAATAGATTTTGTTTATCAAAATAATCACATGAAGTACTGTTATCTGATTAGACTTTTTTCATCAACAGACTACATGAAATGTTCCCTATACGTGTAGTGACCTTACTAAAGGGCTTTCTGAGCTTGTTGTAAACTCACTAAATAAATTAAGCTGAACTGATAATTAAATTGTAATGTGGTTATTATCGCTCCTTTTCGAGGTTACACCGCGGGGTGCAGCTTGTGCTATCTGATCATAAGACGAACTAAAAGCAGTGCAAATACCCTTCTATGAACATTAAACATCGAAGGCAATGCAAAGTGCATCAAAAACTCAATTATCACATATTTACATTTCAATGACCTTTGACCCGACGGAATCTGTCAGTGATACTTGTCATGTCACGTGACACATCACGCAGTATACACGTTTCACGTCGTCTCCTTGCATGTTTCGCTTAGGACTGAATTTTAACAACTTTTATATACTTAGAAGCTCGAAGACAGCAGTAAAGAAAAAGTACGAATATTTGGTACCAGTTTGTGGCCCTGTTTTGTTTACCAATAGCAGATCAGCGGTCACCGAGCTAACCACCGTTTATTCTACAAGTAAACTTAGCGGGTACTTTCGAAAACTACTGAATGTTTTTCAAGGGCACTTTCTATCGTCTCGGGGGTGTTTGGAGAATCCCAAAAGACGTTTCCAAATAATCCAAGTGAACTTTACGGACGTATTACTGCAAAATACGTTTTTGAAATGCCATTTCCCATGTTATTCTTACAGCAGATGGGCTGCCATCTTTATTGTCATTCGGAAGCAAAAGCCCAGCTTAGAAAACGAATTCAACTATTAGTAATCCTTTCGTTGTCCATTTCCTTTTAGTCGCGATCGCTACGGGAATCTTTGAGGAATCCCGAGATATCAGAAAACAACTCCGAATGTCTGAAAAACCACCTTTCACGCTTTCCCAGTATCACATGTTCTTTAGAGACTTTAGAGAAGTCAACAGTTAGCTCTGTGACCAGAACGTATGCTAATACATTAGAAACACAAACTGGGTTAAAGATGCAACAAAGACCGTGCAGAGCTCGCTCCCGTAGAGAAGCATTGCAAGCCACGAGTGATAACGGACAACGGGAGGCTGTAACGCTAAAAGCCAAAACAAAAAGTTACACCAGCAGAGTTTCATCCTACCTACATAAGTCCGCATAGCTGTCCAAACTAAGGTGGGACCGATGGAACAGGAAGACTACGGTGCTCACTTCCGCCCCACCCGCATGCACACGTGACGCACTGTGAGCGCTTGCTACTCGCATCCTTGACAAAATCTTTTTCAAGTTTTGTAGAGTGTCGGTGCTTTCATTAGCCGAAGACCTTAGCTCGTTCCTTTAGGACAGCGCTGACCAGGCGTATTTATTTATTTAAGCTAAGACGAGCCAGTCTACGTCTGTAAAGAAAACGTTAACGATATTTTCGCTGGTTAGTGGATCCAAACTAGTATAATAAAAGTTGGATTTTTTTTAAAAATCTTGAACTAATATTGCCACTACCTCTGTTAAGCCGGTGTTTTTCGGAAAATTACAAACTAATCCAATGTTTTATTTAAAATAAAGATTCTGTGTTTTAGTTAAACATTACCTGCGGCCCGTATATCGACATGAATAAATATAATGCAGTTTTACTTTTATTAAACATATTGTAGAAAAGCACAGGCAAATCCATGGGCACATACGCCACACTTGGTCTTCTGTTTAGAACATAAAATAGTACCACTAAACAATGTATTGCTAAACACATAACACCACTCTTATATAATTAAAATCACAGCAGCTTTTTAAATATTTCTTTTCATTCCCTATCAGCTTACACCAAAAGTCTACTCTGAAGAAAATTATTCATAACATGCAACACAATCCCCAATCTTTCTAGGAGTGGAAATCCCAGCAAATTCACCTACAAAGTCAGATTGTAAAATACAGAAAAAAGAGCTACATCTCAGACTCAACAGGATTCAGTGAGCAAAGTAAATATGAAGGTTCAGTTAGAAAAAGACTGATCAAAAACGGCCTCAGTTGTGCAATTAACCAAAGTGACACACATTGCTCTAAATAACCCCCCCCAATCGAAGCACTCAACAAACATGGATATTGGTTTAGTAAGTCTCAAAATGAAGGAAAGACAAAAAAAAAAAATTCCCAAACGGTTGATGGAGGATTCTTACTGTAGGAAATGAAAATTATTATACTGATAAAAAAAAAAAAAGCCCAAAGGTTTGAACATCTGGAGTGCATCTGCTTTTATTAAAAAAGGCAAATTTGGTTTAATCACATTGGAAAAAGAAAATTGGAGGATCAGGACAATGTGGCTAATTAACTGTTCCCTTAATCATATTAACAAAAAATAGTGAATTGGGCCATTTTCTTTCTTCCCGACTCATCATTGTGTTAAATGTTTAGTTACTTCTCAGTCTCCAGTAATGCTAATGGTACTTTTAAAAATGTAATTTTGTAGAAAAGGCTAGGCACCTGTGAAAATAAAAAAGTAGGTATCCACACCCCTGAGCAGGAGAGTGCAAAGCAGCTAGCAGATCAAAGTAGTTAACTGCATTGAAGGGAGGTGAAAAATATGGAAATGACTGAAAGACAGTAAGAGTGGTTAACGGTCTGAAGATTTGACTTCCCTATTGAAAGAGATTAAAACTATTCCATGTGTGACACTGAGAAAAAACTGAAAGCATGATACATCTGGAGGTCAAACAGTTGTTATACAAATCTGCAAATTATTTTTATTGACATTGGAAAAGGTTTGGTCACTAATAAGTCGAGATTTCATATGTTAAACTATTTGTTATCAAAATCCTTAAAATCCACCGAAAAACAGTGATTAAAACATTTCAGGCTTGAGCTGTCAGCAAAAGTCTACTTCCCCCATCACCCACTCATTCACAAAAATTCCCTCGGGCCGCGAACAGGTGATATAGCAATCACTACTACTATTACAGAAACCACGTGACCCAAGAGCTATGCCCATCCACAACACTATATATGAAGCGGTTAAAAGAAGAATTGAGCACCTCACCAGTGTTTTTTTAAATATAGTTTTAATGGTGTCACATGCGCACACACACACACACACACACACACTCAGTTTTACTTAATTAAACCCTCTCAGCAGCATTTTGTTCACCCCTACTTTCATTCAATTACCCTTACTCATATAATACTAGTCCACTAGTCTAAATATTAATTCTCAACCCACCAAGTGAACCGTACGAGATGATAATAACAGAAGCACATGGTTAAAATGTTATCTGGTCTTCATGAGCTTCCTTGTATGTGTGTATGTGTTAGTAGGGTTAATGCATTTTCTATTTGTGTGTGTCATTTTATTTACCTTCCCCCTTTCTTTTGAAACAAAACTCCATTTGCTCTACCTTTTGGTTTCCAAAACAACTGAGAAGTCAAGCCCAGCTAAACCCTAATGCTTGCGAGTTAACACAGGCAACCACCTTGTGTGTTGCTAACCCCTTTTACAGGTACCCTCTCGTGATGTTTGCCACTTTTTGTATAATTTTGTGCTACCCCTAGTACATGTTGTGTGCATGTGGGGTGTTGCCTTTCCATTTTGTTTAGCAGTACACTTGCATACCTCAATGCTTGGCTTCCTCCCCCTTTGGTGGTGGACTGGACCCTTTCTCAATTATCCAATGCAGGGCAGTCGTTTGTCTCCCCAGATTCCTTACCCCAATCTGATTCTCCACACTAAAACAACAGCCTTCCACCATGTGTCCTCCTGTTTTTCCTTCCACACTGGTCTCCTCTTCCCCCTCTTGCAGCAGTCCAGTGACAGTTCTTCTCTTTAGCTGTGCCCTGTGTATTCTCCCACTGTCTCTTTCATTGCCATCTTGCTCCAAATATGGCAAATGTCAAACTCCAGCAATCTTCCCAAGGTCCATTTACACAGTGAAATTGCAGATTCTTGGAAACGCATCTCCATTCATCCAGTTCTCCATGCTGATCCCATTTGCACATACTGCTGCTGGAACTCTCTGCTCAGGACACTGCTCTTGTCTCTTGGCCTGCCATGATGTTGCTCTGGAACTGCATTTCTTGTCTTCAGGGAGAGGTTAGCGTCCTTGGAGCTTCCTCAGGATGAGGAACACATGGAACTGAAGCTGTAAAACAAGTCAGCCAAAAACTCAGCCTGGTTGATTTTAATGATGTTAACCTATTGTTTTCCTTTGACCGCTGCACGTGGAGATTGATCCAAGTCCATTTCCCCACCTGCAATCGACACACTGAGACATTTTGATTATTCACTGTCACTGCTATCATTCTCATCGCTCCTGAAGCAACAAATCTCCCTTTATTTTGTTTTTGCACTCTCCTGTCTTAAAATCCCAAAAGTGAGATTTTAGTTGTTCTCAACTGAGAAACACCAAACCCTCTTCATATTATTATTGCTTATTTTCATCCATAAAACTCCTCTTCTGTTTCCTTTGCGTCCATTAGAGGCAGAGGGTGACCTGTAGTATCACCCACTCCCCCCAGTTGGAGGCAATTCCCCTCTCACACTTCTATACATTTTTTCCCTTTTCTTTTTTCTACGTTTTCATTATTTTTGTTCATTTTTATTTTTATTTTTTGTTTTTACCCCATTGTTTTACACCCGCACATCAACCTGTTACCTCACTTCTCCAATCTCTCTTTTCCTTTCTCCCCAACTGCTCTCATCTAGTTCATGATCAGATTCCTCATCCATCCTTAAATACTTGATCACCTTTAAATCTCCCAGATAATTTTATTGATTTATTTATTATCACCTTACCACGAATCCACTGTTTATTTATCTATTTGTTTCAGTTAACCTTTTATTATTCTATTACTATTATTTCTTTGCTATTATTGTTTCACCGACAATCCACTGCAATCTGCTCTGTCTCACCTTTGCCCCTCAGGTTGCTTACACACACACACACACACTTTGGCGCCCCTCATAGGTAGTCTTCCACTACTCTCTCTATTGTTCACCCTGGTGTTTCCCTCCCCCAGGCTTGTACCTGTGGCTTCCTATCCTGTGGGTGGGGGTTGGTTGTTCTCCTGCCCTGCACTCCAGTTCCTTGTTCCAATATCAAGAATCTCTTCTATTTGTATTATTACACCCATTAATCGCCATATTGCAATATTACAAGCAATCCCAACTATAGTCTCTCAAATTCTAGTGTAAATTCATTAATCTGTTATTCTCAACACAATAGATGAAGACCCCACTCAACATCTTATTTGCATTTCTGAACAAAGACAGCACCCTCCTTTAAAGCAGCCACCAGCTACATTCAATTCAATTCACTTTTATTTATATAGCGCCAGATCACAACAACAGTCGCCTCAAGGTGCTTTATATTGTACAATAGTACATACAGAGAAAACCCAACAATCATATGATCCCCTATGAGCAAGCACTTTGGCGACAGTGGGAAGGAAAAACTCCCTTTTAACAGGAAGAAACCTCCAGCAGAACCAGGCTCAGGGAGGAGCGGGGCCATCTGCTGTGACCGGTTGGGGTGAGAGAAGAAAAGAACAGGATAAAGACATGCTGTGGAAGAGAGACAGAGATTAATAACAGGTATGATTCAATGCAGAGAGGTCTATTAACACATAGTGAGTGAGAAAGGTGACTGGAAAGGAAAACTCAATGCATCATGGGAATCCCCCGGCAGCCTACGTCTATTGCAGCATAACTAAGGGAGGAATAAGGGTCACCTGGTCCAGCCCTAACTATATGATTTGGCAAAAAGGAAAGTTAAGCTCTCCCGAATCCAAACTGG
>VUQR01030397.1:0-10215 GCA_015108515.1 Hemichromis elongatus
AGTATCCTTGCCTGTGAAGCCATTTTTATGCAACGCAATGATGGCTGCACGCTTTTCTTTGCAGGTCACCATGGTTAACAATGGAAGAACAATGATTTCAAGCATCACCCTCGTTTTAACATGTCAGGTCTGCCATTCTAATCCAATCAGCCTGACATAATGACTTCCAACCTTGTGCTCGTCAACATTCTCACCTGAGTTAACAAGACGATTACTGAAATGATCTCAGCAAGTCCTTTAATGACAGCAATGGAATGCACTGGAAAGGTTTTTTTGGGATTAAGTTCATTTTCATGGCAAAGAAGGACTACGCAATTCATCTGATCACTCTTCATAACATTCTGGAGTATATGCAAATTGCTATTATACAAACTTAAGCAGCAACTTTCCCAATTTTCAATATTGGCCATGACTGTATATTTAATTTTATTGACTGCTGATTTAATGGATTCTAAGTTTATGACAGCACATCAGTTTGTTAGAAGATGTATTACACACTAATCAATGCAGATTTATGAGTAATCAATGTTTTGTCTTCTATTAAAGAACCCAGATAGTTAATGAATGCACTTTCAAGACTATTCATTTTAAATTGAAAAACAGTCAAGTATATATGCCCTCAGTGATACCACTACCTTTTGCATGCTGTATTAAAAACTTATCTCAGAATCTCAGACAAACACTGCAACCAGTCAACAGTCTGTAGCAACACAAATATACAAAAAAAACCCAACAAAAAACAACAACAACAAAAAATGAACACAGTGTACTGTTGTGGGGAATCCTGAAAATATTAAAAAGAGCTGGAGAGTCTGGAGGTGAGTCAGTGCCCTGGGGCTTTAATCATATTCTTTGAGCTCTTGTTTTGGGAGTTCAGTGCAGCTATTATTGTATCATTAGAAGATTCTGCCCAAAAAAGAAACGCTAGTTGAGTGTTTCTGTTATTTTTGTAGTTAAAGCCCCGCCTTATCTTTTAACATTTACAAAGCAAATGAAATACCAGATTGTGTGCTGTAAAGCCACACAGAAGAAGATAGTGGTAAAACAAGGGCGACGTGTACAGTATCTTCAAAATGTATCCCAAATTCTGCCGAAACCCGGGATCGAACCAGGGACCTTTAGATCTTCAGTCTAACGCTCTCCCAACTGAGCTATTTCGGCTTGTAAGCGCTTGTGAACCCATGCCAATCTACGTCATCACAGCCAAAAACGGCAGTAAAAGGCCTGTTTTTCTCTAGTGATAAATTGAGACGACCAGCATCATTGGGTATGGTTATTATGTTTGACTTTTGCGATGTAAAAAATTCGACAAACTCTATTTCTTTATTTTGCAAAAAAGTTTTTAAAAGCCACGTTAAGTGTGGGCTTTTCTCTTCTGTTTCGCAACCGCCTCCGACGCACTGCACGTTGCAAAAGTGCGCGTAGTTACGTCATCACGTCGTACTGAATGAGGCGTCATCCTTTCCGATGTAGAGCGGCACGGCGGCCTTTCTTTGCTGCTCTGCATTTCCGCCACTCTTTGCCCAGTAACCACAGCATTTCAGCTCGTATCTTATTTTAACCATGACTCAAACGTCGCCGCTTTTCAGCGCCTACCTGCTGCTCCTGGCTGCTCTGGGTCCGCAGGTTTCAGCGGACGGTTTGGTAAACGAGGATGTGAAAAGGACAGTGGACCTGAGCACGCATCTGGCCAAGATCACTGCCGAAATCGTGCTGTCCAACCAGGGGAACTCGGCCGTGCACAGTTTCATATTAGCAGTGGAGGCAGACCTGGCTCCGCATCTGGCATACATCGGAGCCTCGGTGAGCTAAACATCAGTGAATGAAACGGCGCTAACATCCGCCTGTAGCCTGCTAGCTAGCTTTAGCTTGTTAGCTATTCTGTTGCAAAGTACACATCTGCTGTGGACAGTCTTTGAAGTTTGCAGGGGTTTTTTTCTTTTTGTGAATCGGCAACAGCAAACCTGCAGAAGTCAGTGTCCTCTTGCAGCATAAGGCCACGCCGTGTTCATTGAATGCATGGAACCAAAGCTACTGGTTCTGATACAGGGATACAGTGTGATTCTGCGGGCAGTGAGCTCTGCAAACGGGGAGTCACATAGTCACAGTTAGCTAACAGTAACAAGAATTACGAGCTGGATATGTGCAGTGCATTCATCCCGGTTCGGGAAATGTAATAATTTCTGCCAAGAAGAGTCATATTTATTTAAAGTGCCATGGATGCGGGTAACAACACTGACTTCCGCAGGGCTCCACGCTCTGTCAGTGGCTGAATGACACGTATGCGCTGGGCAGCTTACTTCCGTGTGTGACTGCGCACAGGCCTGCCCCCTTCTACTATGAATGAAACTGTAACAATGCTCCCGTTTGACATAATAATGACACAATAACAGATACGTTACACACGATTCCCTCAAAGTACTGTCGTGTTGTAGCACGATCCGATATTCCTGTGTTTGTGGTGTTCCTGCATCATCATAACAATGTTGGTCAAGGAGCAACATTGCTACTGACCAATAGAGTTAGCATTAGCCAAGAAGTTAGCTAATGCTATTAAAAAACTGTCACTAGCAACCAACACGAATTGGCTAACAGCAAATCTAACTCGATAGCATATTTGTCATATTGAAGAAATTACTTGGAATGCTTGTTATAGAAGAGACTTATTAAGCAAGTAACTGCAGACATTACACAAATGTTATCTGACTGCCATGCTTTCACAGGTGAAGGGTGATGAAGAGGAGGATGGCACACTTGAACTACAGCAGACAACAATTCAGGGTCGAAGGTGAGAGATCATACACTGTCAACTGAGCAAACTGTAAAACCCCTCACATGATGAAAACACACAGTAGAAACGGTGCATTTGAACCACCATTTTCAGAAAGATGGTAGGGTTGCTGGTTTCTGGGGAAAATCACTTTTTTGACCATTTTCTTTATAATTTTTCAGTTTGGGAAAATCACATATTTGATCAATATCCACAACAGGATTTCTTAAATTGTCTTTCTTACTTGTGCCCTGTAGAAGCATCATATATGGATTTAAGTTGTGGAATTGCTTGAACTTGAACTATAATTCAACTGAAAAAAACAAGTAAAATCAAAGTGAGACACCCCTCAGTTTTTCATATTTTACTTCCAGGGGGCCAGACTGTTTTGTAATTATTAATGTGCAACAGTTCTCCAGGTGTTCTTAAGGTCTTTGAAAGTTTTTCTTTGGCCATTGGCTGCTATTATTCCTAATTTTCAGTCCTATCCTAGCACTTGACCATGTTCAGAGGAAGGCTTTTATTTGTTTATAAAGACACTCATTCAAGACTTTAAAAAAGCCACCTAGGTCAATTTTGTCTATATATAAAAGACAACGTTGCAAAGAACCGCTTTTAAAAAAAATTTTTCCAACAAAATGCATGTCCTGAGAATCTGATGTGTTACACCAAATATGTCTTACCGGTGCTCCTCTCTGTCATCTCTTCTGCAACAGTGGGGAGTTTTACAAAGTACACTTGGCCTCCAGCTTGGCTGCAGGTGCTCAGCTGAAGACCAAGGTGGAGATGGCGTTCAGCCACGTCCTGAAGCCCTTCCCCACACACATAACCCAGGCTGAGCGTCAGCTGGTGATTTTCCAGGGGGACCACTACTTCTACTCCCCGTATCCCACCCGCAGCCAGACCACACGCGTCCGCTTGGCCTCAAAGACCGTGGAGAGCTACACCAAGCTGGGCAATCCAAGCAAAACCGATGAGATTATTGAGTACGGACCCTTCCGCGACATTGCCCCGTTTAGCGAGGTACAGATCTGACCAGGTTTGATTAGCTTCAAGCAAAGCTCCAGATCAGCTGCTTTACTGAACTGCTGTTTGCTTGTGTTCTCCGCTGTCCAGGACACAATGAAGATCCATTATGAAAACAACACGCCCTTCCTCACCATCAGCAGCATCACTCGTACCATTGAGGTGTCTCACTGGGGCAACATTGCAGTGGAAGAAACCATCGACCTGAGGCACACCGGAGCCATCCTGAAGGGCCCGTTTTCACGTTATGATTACCAGCGTCAGTCAGACAGCGGCATCTCATCTATCAAGTCCTTCAAGGTTTGTTTCTTCTAGACACCCGACCGCTGGCATCTGAGCTTTCACAGTTTCTCTGATAATTATATCCGTTCTCCTCACCAGACTATCCTTCCTGCTTCGGCCCAAGACGTTTACTATCGGGATGAGATTGGAAACATCTCCACCTCCCACCTGCAGGTTCTGGATGACTCGGTGGAGGTAGAGGTCAGGCCTCGTTTTCCTTTGTTTGGAGGCTGGAAGACTCACTACATAATTGGCTATAATCTGCCTAGTTATGAGTACCTTTACATGCTGGGTGAGTCGATTTCTGATAACCAGTTTTGTTAATTAAACACTGAATCTGTGGATGCCTTTGCTTATATGTTGTGCCATTGTATATCCCAGGTGACCAATATGCATTGAAGATGAGACTAGTTGACCATGTGTATGATGACCAGGTGATTGATGAAATGACTGTGAAAATCATCCTGCCAGAGGGAGCCAGGTCAGTGCAAGCAAACCTAAAGTGTCTCCTTTGAGGCGCGTTTACAGGGCTTGATGTTTATTTTGCCCTCTGTATCTTTGTCTCGTTTTCTCAGAAACATTCATGTGGATACACCTTACAAAATCAGTCGCATGCCAAACCAGCTGCACTATACATACCTGGACACTTTTGGACGGCCAGTCCTGGTGGCCACCAAGAACAACCTGGTGGAACAGCACATTCAGGATTTCGTGGTAAGTTGCACTGTAGAAGAAGGGTGTTTCAGTACTAGGGGTCAGGTTTGAGGTTATTCATATCAGAAGTGGTCTCATCTTTGTAACTAAGGAACCAGTGGTTAGAACCTGTCATTATGATGCAGAATCATCAGGGCAAGGGTATAATGCCACAGTAAATTTAGGATTGGAGGCTCTTTGCTGCATCATCCTTAGGTTTATAGTTCAAAATAGATCTCCACTGACATCCATCTGTGCTCATGCTAATGTGGTAGCGACATGTATATGTGTATACACAAACACGTTATATTTACAAGCACTTTTTTGAGTTGTCACAGGTTTATGAACCACATATGTTGAAGCCAGATCATCTAAAGAGCTGGACAGTTTGTTTTTTCTTGGCTTCCACAGATATTGGCAAACACCTGTGTGCACTCAATACTTCACAACAGCAACATTTTGCACACTGATTTAATTATTTGATAACTTGATAACCTTTCTTCTTGCAGTAGAATTAGGTCAGGGAGCTAGGTATTTAATAGCATCTGCATAGCGGTTATATCGATTCATAGCATTTCTTTTTTACAATTGTAATCTCTTTCTGTCTGTCAAAAATTAAAAAAAAAAGGGTTAACACTTCACACTGAATAAATTTTCCTGGTGAATGTATTTGAAAACTTGAGTACCTGTTAATTATTTTTGGCTCAAGTACAGCCAGAGATCCTTGTTGCATGCTTTTCTTTATTTCTATACACATTTCATGTTACTTTTGTGAAAAATGGGGGGAAAAGGGGCAAAAAAAGTTCATGCTGGATACTGTTGAGGGAAATACTGCAGCCTGATTAGACTAGCAGAAGAGTTGTGTGAATGTGCTGAGTGGTAAAATAAGAGCTGTATTAAACTGGCAGTAATCAGTATTTTTTTAAATGTAATTATTGATTGCACAACACATTGGTTATATAATGATGACAGCACTGACATTTAAACTGTTTCCATCTGATTCTATGTGCCCCTCTCTCCTGATTACCAGGTTCACTATAACTTCAATAAGATCTTGATGCTGCAGGAGCCCCTCTTGGTTGTAGGTGCCTTCTACATACTCTTCTTCACAGTCATCATCTATGTACGTCTGGACTTCGCCATCACAAAGGTATGAAAACGCCTTTCTAGTTGATGCTGGCCCATTTTACTTGGAGCTCTCCTCATTAAGCAGCTAGCCTGCACAAAAGTACATTTATGTTGTTCATTCTGTTCATTTCACTCAGTTTTCTTGTCTTTGCTCAGGATCCAGCTGCTGAGGTTCGCATGAAGGTTGCATCCATCACAGAGCAGGTGCTAACTCTGGTCAACAAACGTCTGGGGCTGTACCGCCACATGGACGAGGTGGTCAACCGCTACAAGCAGTCCCGTGACACGGGGGCGCTCAACAGTGGGCGGAAGACACTGGAGGCCGACCACCGCACTCTCACCAATGAAATCAGCTCGCTGCAGGCCCGCCTCAAAGCAGAGGGCTCTGACTTGGCCGACAAAGTGAGTGATTTTGGGAGGTTGTGAGTAAAATGTGATTTTTATTACTGGGACGCGCAGCAGTTGTTCCTTATCTCTCTGTCCCATCAGGTCGGAGAGGTGCAGAAGCTGGACGGCCAGGTGAAAGAGCTGGTGTGCCGCTCCTGCCAGGAGGCGGAGCGACTGGTGGCGGGGAAAGTCAAGAAGGAGGCCTACATCGAGAGCGAGAAGAATCTGACCAGCAAGAGGCAAGAGCTCGTCGGCCGCATCGACAGTCTGCTGGATGCCCTTTAAACTGCCACACACTGACAGGCACCCTCGCCGTAACATAAAGCCAACTGTTTGTATGAGAATCTGATGGGTTTTGGACTCATGCTCACATACTTTTTTTTTTTTATTAGTATTTTACAATCCAGACATGGACTATGAACACCGGCTCTTAAGGTAGTGATGGGTTTATCCAAACACTCGTGCCTTGTGATAAACTTGAAGTCACTGCGTGCTCAGCTCTAGAACAGCTTCATCACAACTCTTTGGGGGGGTTTTGTTTTTGTTTGGTTTTTCAGTGTTGCTAAAACTTTGTCGCAGAGTTGTTCTTCTTTTCCATGTTCAAATCTGTCTTGTTTTCCACTCTGAAGTTAAGGGTTAAGGGACTGTTTTTGAAATGAATAGCTGAAAGGCCCGTGTGTTTTCAGTCTCCTGTCTTTACTCGTATACTGTACTTTAAAACTGAATCATCTCTAACTTTTACGTTTGAAGACGACTGCTTTTTTGCCATCAGTTTCTTTTTTGCACTTGCATTTTTATTTACTCTCCCCTGCCTGACGTGTGTATTTCAACAAATTCAAAGCTCTGATTCCGTCATCCCAAAATGCTTGTTTTAGATGTCCCTCGGTCTCATTTTCTACATTTTTTTTTTGTATAAATGTTTTGGATTTTTTGACTGTGAGATTAAACAATAAAAGAGATTAGCTTGTATATGGGAAAAGACATTGAAGCTGAAAAACACGTTTGTGAAATGGGCAGTAATATGGAAACCTGTCAAATTTGAAATAAAGTTTTGAGAGACTCATTCTTGTTGGAAGTTGTGATTTAGGCATGTAGTACCTCTGGTTCATCCAAAGGGGGTGTACTTGTGTCAATTACTAGCACGTTACCGTACCAGAGAGACAAAAAGCATATTAAACTGCATTTTGATCCCGCTTATGCCTTCGAATACTGAGAAAACTAAAATTAACACTGTGCCATCTTGACATCATCAAAACAAGAAAAAGCCACTTTTGCACACTTTTTAAATTGCACTTTAGAGGGAATTTCCTGCTCATTGTTGCATTCCGTGCTTGAAAGTAACCCCACCTATGGCCTTCTCCTACCAAGTCAGCAGAGGAGCTGACCTGCCTCAACCACAATATGAGCTCAGGACAAACAGAAGGGTCAGTCTGAGGTCATCGCTTTCCCTCAGAGGTCACCAGGGGTCCTGGCAGGTCATTTCCTGCTCCATAATAACAGCCCAGTTCCCCTCACAATGACAGTGTGCGCATATTGTATGTGCCATACAATAATCATTCAGAAAATACGCAGCAGGGAGAGAGCAAAGACAATGTCTGTTAGCACTGATGCTTGGTTGCTGGTGAAAGATCACACAATGGTGATTTTGTTTGTATGTTTTTACTCGAGTGGAGACTTGGAGCGGTGCGAGTCCAGAGAGCCGCATAGTCTCATTCTCACAGCAGCGAGCTCACGTCCACCTCGGCACCAGAGACAGTTTTTTTTCATGTGGAAGCGTTGAATGACATTTGAACCTCAAAGAAAGAACACTGACAAATACACCAATCAGCCACTTAATTAGGTAAACCTGTTCAACTGCTCGTTATAGCAAAAACCTCATAAGCCAATCACGTGGCGGCAACTCAGTGCACTTGAAAACTTGCTGAAGTTCAAACTGACCATTAGAATGGGGGAAAAAAAAGGTAATTTAAGTGATTCTGAGCATGACATGGTTGTTAGAGCCAGGTGGGCTGAAATTGCTGGTCTACTGGGAGCAGCAGCTCTCTGGGTACAGATGCCTTGTCGATGTCAGAGGACTCAAATCTTCTCAAACTGATTCCTTGAACGTGACATTAATCTAATGGAGCACCTTTGGGGTGTGGGTGAATAGGAAATTGGAGTCCTGGATGTTTAGCTGACAAATCTGCTGTAACTGTGTGATACTGGACAAAGGACCAAATTTTCTGAACACCTCACTGGATCTGCTCCCTAGTAAATAGGGAGTTTGAGCTCATCTGCTCATCTCTTTCTATAGATTCAGCTAAAGAAATGGGAACAGCCTAAAGATACAGTTAAAATTAGTGAAAAAGTAGCCAATGTCCAAAGAAAAACTCTGAAAGACCTTCAGCGAGCCTGAAGAACTATTGCTCAAGATCACTTTAACCAAAAAGAAAGCCTGGCTCATCAGAAGATATTAAGAAATGAGGGGTGGCTCAAGACTTTTGCACACTACTGTAGGCTGTGTCTTTTTTCCTGGAATAACCTACAAAAGGGCCTGAAGGTATCCAAGCTGGAAACTGGGAATGCTCTGAAATTGTACTTGTTTTGTCTCTGGTATTTGGTGACTGACAAAGATGCCATCGAACGTGGCTGCACCTTAATGCTCGTATCAAACATGAGTCTGTTGATGCACACGCTTCCCTATATGGCTGTTTCTTCACTGAGACAGCATTGTCTTGTTGTGGCTGATTGGAGGCCTTGCAGTCTTTTCGGTTCTGGGCCAGGATATGATTACCGGTCACAGAAGAGCTGCGGTTTATCTGTTGGTGTAAACCGAGCAAAATACTGTTTGAACCGGAATTCATGTGCAGCACTGTATCCTGATGTGGCAAACCGTGCGTGTGTGTGTGTTTGAGGTGGATGGTGGGGTTTGTGCAGGGTGTTGGACTGGTTGGGCCATGTGGTTGCGCTGTCACGGTCCCCCCTCAGGCAAGGAGTTGATTATTATCTTCCTTTCCTGAAGTATAGTAATGATGCAGAGTGTGTTCATTCTTTATCTGCCAGAAATAATGAATATGCAAAAAAAAGGGGAGGGGGAACAGATTTGGAGTCAAACTAGATATCAGTTGAAGAGGTAATCCACAAGTCCCCAGGCCTGGTGACGTGGTGGTGATTGATTACATTGAGGGCTCACCTGCAGTACTCTCCCTCTTAATCTTTCTTGCTCTCAAATACACACAACTACACCCACACAAAGAGAGAGAGAGGCAGAAGTCACCAGTCAGGGAACAATATCCTGCTCAGAGGACCCTTCACAGCACACTCTCATAAATCACTGAGACAGAGCCACCACCCTCACTGTCAGCATGTTATTATGCACACACTCTCAGGTCCACGCTCCTCATGACATACATTCATTCAGTTCATCCACTCCTCATACTCAGCCATAAAGGAATGTCATCAAAAAGAAGAAATATGAGTCAAATCTAACCGCAAAACTCGCTCTCAAACACACGCCTCACCTGCACTGATTCCCTCTGGCTCTGCTTAAAACACACTTTCTTTCTTTTTTTCTTTTTTTTTTACAACGGGAGCTCTGTGTCCCACTCTGCCGCGGCCCTCTGCACCGGCCATTCCTCAGTGACAGGGCGCCGGGATGAGGGGGAGAGAAGCTCTTGAAGGGCGAGGTGCAGAGTGGATGAAAGCCCCCGCGGCTCAGGTCCCAGTGCTCTGCGTCCTGTGCAGGTGGCAGGTGTGATGTGGCCGGGTGCAGAAGCGTCAGGGTGAGGAAGAGGAGGACAATGAAGGCGTCTGTAGCCCCGGTTGCAGCTGCAGGAGGCGGGGAGGAGCGGGGCTGACAGATATGACATTCAGACAGGCAGAGGAAGGGAAGGACAGTGTAGGAGCGCAGAGATGGAGATGGGACTTCAAACAGAGGATTGGGTGGGGGG
>VUQR01030423.1:4922-25572 GCA_015108515.1 Hemichromis elongatus
GCCAATTTGGAAGGAGGATACTCACCCAGCTCTAACTACCTTGTCATCCAGGTGTCTTCCCTGCTTGTCCTGATACAAATAAACCTGAGTGACCTTGCAGGTCAGATCTTATCAGTCACACCTGTTAGTGCAGCTCTCCTCTAGATTGTTGTGCTTGTTACCTGGGGTGGTTTTAGAAGACTGGACCTCAGACTCCAAGGGAAGATATTACATGGAAAGCAAACCAAAGCAACCACTTAGACCCATTAAACACAAACATAGATCATTACTCATATTTAAACCTTTATTGTTTCGCAAACAGTTAACAAAGGGTCCGGGGTATAATTGGCCGTTTTTGACTACTTTTAAACTGACCTCTATATTTCACTTTTAAAAGCTGTTTATCTTGCCTTGTTTGGCATAATTCTTTTAAGCACAACCTTAAATATCTGAAAATGGAGTTATTTCTTCATTTTGACACACTGTATTAGCACAATTGATCTAAATTCAGACAAAAAATTTAAAATCCGAGTAGAGTTACTCGGATTTTAAATTTTTTAAAGTTACTGTAAAAACCACAAAAATGTTTAACGAATCATTTTCATAACTTAAAATGCAAATAGAAATTGTACATTTCTAAAAATGATGCACACGTTTTGCAAACAACAAAGTTATATGGTACTATTTACCTAAACATGCAGCCAAGGCCTCAGGCGTTTTTGTAAGGTGTGTCACTCTGGTTTTTCACATGGATACAACTTTTACACTGAAATCTGCCTTTGTTGTCTTTATTGGAGCAACTGTGACATTCACTAGTGTAACTGAGACACAAACCAAACAACGACTACACTACACACTAACTAGAGCCTCCAAACACGCTAAACTTCACTAATCATGTATCAAAACTCTCTCTCTCTCTTTCGCTCGCCCGCTTTCTCTCGCTGGTGTCACTCCTAAATCTTCCCCCTCTACCTAAACAACCAAATGCCACATGTTGCCAGATAATTTTTTTGATTGGTTGACATGGTATATTTTTCCACTAATAGGGAAGGGATGTTTTTTCTTTTTCACTCGCAAGCGGAGAGTGTTTGCTAGCGCTGTCCGCAGAAATCGCAACGTTCCCGCTGTAAACACAGCTGTTTTATTCAGAAAAAACCATCCCGTGTATTTTTCATCATAACTCTAGTTCTATGTGGCCTATTAACATGATTTCAAAAAAGGGTTAAATATTTTTCCTGCATTTAAAAATACAAATACATCAAAGGTTTTCTTCTTCCACCAATATGATATTTAAATTGATTATTTTATCAAATGGCTCTAAATAGCAGCAAAAAGAAGACTTCTGTTAAGTTATACTATCAAGCAGCCTATATACTATATATGGACAAATCATGCTTACATGTAGAAACCCCTAAAGGCCCATTTTCAATGAGCATAAAGTGGTATTAATCTATAGCTGTTTAGTTTTCATAACTAACAAATTTATGTAAATATATTTTTGTAACTCTGTAAGTCTTCATTGTCTCTGTAACTGCTGGTAGAGAGGAATAGGTGCTGAATGAAAGCCAGTGGTGTGTGATTCAGTGTGGAGTTAGAAGTAATTGTTTGGCGTATTGCGTTAGAAGCCCTGTAAACTCTTGTTTTGAAAAGCAGGGGAGTTGGCGTTGACTGTGGGTGGAGTACTTGAAGGTGACTTGTTACAGACAGGTTTATTTACTTTGCTCTGCTTGTTGGATCACATTGGGTTTTTTGTTATGTACAGACATACTCCATAATACAAATTGATAATGAGCACTTATCTGAACCTTTCATTTCCTTAATGTGTTCACCAAGGTCATGTTTACAGTGTTTCAACCTTCATGGCAATGCTCGTCACAGGTCACATCTTTCCATAACAGGCAAAATCAGTGATGTGATATTCATGCTACATTGCACATCCCTCCCTGTTGTTGTTGTGTTGAACTTTTTTTTTTTTTTTTAATGATTTGTGTGTCATGGACAACAGTGTGTAACACTAAATTTGCATGTTAAACTGTCACCATTCTTTTTTTCCCCCTTTTTTTCTCTAATAACTAAAAACTCAAAGTGCAGTTGGAGACTTTTGTTTTGCCATTCCCAGCTTTTTGTGAGTATGCATGATGACTCATAAGGTTATATTAGATGTTTCCAGATCTACTCTAATTTTAATTCTGTAGAGAGGCAGACTTCATTTGTAAGACACTTGACACCACCAGGGTGCTAAGGCTCTAAGGATTTCTTGGTCTTTTTTAGATACTTAGGTGTTAACATCACATGCTAGGTGGGAGTTTTCTTCAAATAACTAGAAACTTTCAACCTTATTGAGGAAATGTTGAGTAAGGTATGTGTGTATGCGAGTAAATAATCATGCAGGGAATACATTGAATTTTCCTAACACTAGATTTTCTATTGGCTGAAATGGTTCCATGAAAGTGTTGGCTACCAGCTTCCAAGATGCACAGGTGTGGAAGCGCAGATTATATTTCGCACCATCAACTATCAATGTCTTGCACTTGAACTCTGCCAATGTGGCTCTCTGTCACGGTGAATTCCTTATTAAGAGGACGTGCCTTGAGCTGCCAATGGAAAGCTGTATAAATGTTTAAAAATTGCCCAGAAGTGTGGTGTTACATGTTGCTTTTGCCAACTTGTGAATGGGGTATTTTTGCTGAAAATGTATGAATAAATTTGCTTTCTTTAGTTTGACCACTTATTGAACAGGATGTGATGTGTTGGTGGCTGTAAACCAGTAGGTTGCTAATTACAAATGTTACATAAAAGGCTCCTGGATAGAGTGTCAGGCAATATGTGTATCATTAGCACTCTCGCGTCTAGTCTTCAGTTTAGAGCTTGATCACAAACAAGGAACTGGACTGTTCTTACCTGAGCCCTTGTGCTTGTTTTTCATCTCTTTGTGTTCTCGTTTGTTTAACTGCAGGCACTATCTGGAGACCCATAATCTGAACCAGAGACTGGACTCTCGAGAAAGGAACCATAGCTGGGACATGGCCTGTGGCGAGGACAGCCATGAAAGCAACTGCAAGGAGCGAGACCGCGATTGGCACCACTATAGCAAGTCCTCTGCCCGTAGTGGCCGTAGCAGGCGAAGCAGCCATAGCCGTAGGCACCGCGAAAGAAGACGCCGGCGGAGCCACTCTCGCCACATGTCCTCTTCGGTACGGGAACCTCCTTCTCCCCTCAACCCCTGCCCCTCCCCTATCTATACCACCAAGATGAAAGGATCATTACCACTGGTGTTTAGCCAATGCTTAACACCCATTTCTTTGTCTTTCTGTATCTGTGCGTGTGTCCTACTCCTTACTATTAAGCATGATTTCCAGTAATGAAACGTATGGGACTTGGGGGGGCTCGGGAAGTAATGGATTGTGAGTGTAGTTTTGCAAGAGAAAAGTGGACTCATTATTTGTTGCTGTGATCATAGTGGGCAGTCATTTGACGTGATGGTAAATGGTAAAGCTGTATCCGAAGAGTTAAAAGAGCTACATGTAGAAAGACTGTAATCAAGTTCAGTTTTTTTTTTCTGTACTACTTTGAGAAAGTCTCTCATCTGAAAATCTTGTTGCCATGTTTTTCTTCTGTAACACACACTATGTGGTGGCTGCCGCCCAATTTCTCTGACGGGGCTGAATTTGAATTTGGCTGCTCCGTCCTTCCGTCCATTCGCCTGATGGTGTTACTGAACGGGCTGAATCTATCCACCCCTACACCTCCCCCCCTTGGTCCGGTTGAATGAATGGCGATGTCGCATTGTGGTGGCCTGGTGCTGGCTGGCTGATGGGTTATTGGTGTGATGGCGGATTGCGGCGGTTCCGGTGCAGACGAGGAGCCATCACCGCAGGAAAAGATCCAGGAGTTTTGAGGATGATGACGAGGGTCACCTCATCTATCACAGTGGAGACATGCTAAGAGCGAGATGTATAGAATTATATACCTTTTCTTTCTACTGTTGTTCACACTTTGTCTCTTTCACTCTCTTGTTGTCTGGTTTTTATTTTCCAAACATTAATTTAGAGGCTGAAATATTTGGTCCAGTACACTTAAATTTTTGGTTTAGATATTTATTGTCAGTGTTACATTTACTACTGAGTTTTATGCCAGTCTTAAGAAGACTTTTACTGTAGTGTAGCTTAACAGAGCAATGTAACATCAGGCAGTGAACCAGGAAAAGGTCAGTTTTCTACTGTCATTGCTAGGTGTCTAACTTCTACTCTTTATTTTCTGTAGATGAGATTGTGTGTACTCTAGGAGAGGGAGCCTTTGGGAGAGTCGCCGAGTGCATTGATCATTCAAAGTAAGTATTATGAGGAAAATGTTAATGTAATGTGTTAATTTACTGATGTATACTTGTAGGTTTGAGTATAAAGTCTTGTATTCCCTTTTGTTTCAGTGATGGGGCTCGAGTGGCTCTGAAGATCATTAAAAACATAGACCGCTACCGAGAGGCAGCTCTGTCTGAGGTAGAGGTCCTTAAACAGCTGAATTCCCTCGACACTGATAGGCGATAGTAAGTTATTATCACACAGCGATGACAACGTACTAAGATTTATTTACTCTACATGCTGTGTATATTAACGTCCTCTCTTCCTTCCTTTTCCATTAAGTGCTTGTGTTCACATGCTGGACTGGTTTGACTTCAACGGTCATATTTGTATTGCTTTTGAGCTGCTTGGGCTCAGCACATACGATTTCCTCAAGGAAAACAACTTCCAGCCTTTTCCAATTGACCACATCAGACACATGGCCTACCAGATTATTCAAGCCGTGCGATGTAAGTCATGAATACTTGCTCTGTTTGTGTACAGACAGCTCGGTATGATGAGATGAAAGATCAGGTTTTAAAAGTTATATTTTTTAATGTGATCTTGTCTTTCAGTTTTGCATAAGAACAAGCTGACACACACAGACTTGAAGCCTGAGAATATTCTCTTCATAGAGTCGGACTATGACATGGAGTACAATCGTGAAATGGTAAGGTTTCATTGGTAGTAGGTACTGGTAAAAGGTGAAATATTGTATATTGGAGCAGCTGTGTGACCTTTATGGTTACATTTTATTTTCAGAAAAGAGATGAACGAACATTGAGGAATCCAGATGTGAAAATTGTTGACTTTGGTAATGCCACATACGACCACGAACATCATACCTCTGTGGTGTCAACACGTCACTACCGTGCTCCTGAAGTCATTTTAGGTAACTGGCTGTTTTTAAAGCACTGCTGAAGCTTGAGACAACCCCTGGGGTGGTGACTAAACGATTCTACATGGTGTCTTTCAGATCTAGGGTGGGATCATTCCTGCGATGTCTGGAGTGTAGGCTGCATACTCATTGAGTATTATCTGGGAAGTACTCTTTTCCAGGTAGGTAACAGTACAGTGCAGGTAAATGATCCTCCTGCCATTTGGCATGAAATCTAACTAATTCAGCTCATATTGTTCCCTCAGACACATGACAGCAAAGAGCATCTTGCTATGATGGAGCGAGTCCTTGGCCCCATCCCTACAAACCTCCTGGAGAAAACAAAGTAAGGGTTGATTGAAAGACCTGTTTGTTACAATTATATAAATTCTACTTTTAAATAAATAACGTATGTTTATACACAGATTAGGCAATTTGCACTAAATTGAGTTTAAAAACAACAAAAAATGTGTTCTACAGGAAACGGCGATATGTTCACCGGAACAAGCTGGACTGGGATATACATAGCTCTGCTGGGAGATATGTCAAGAAACACTGCAAACCCCTCAAGGTAAGAAAACCTGTGATGGAGAGACTGAAGGTCAGAGGTGCAGACGTGTTTTTTGTTTGTTTGTTTTCAAGAACATTAAAATCAGTATTTTCAGTTCTATGAAATTATCTTAAATTGTGTTCTTTAAGTTGGAAAATATTGATTGTTGTAAAGCAGTAAGACTTTAGTAGCAAACCCATAGAAACGGTTTTACAGTTTTCTTTCTTTTTTTTTATGTCATCAGCATTACATGATGTCAAAGCGTGAAGACCACCAGCAGCTTTTTGACCTGATAGAGAAGATGATGGAGTATGACCCAGCTAAGCGCCTCAGTCTCGAGCAAGCCCTCCGACACCCCTTCTTCGCATGCTACCACAAGAGCAGGGGCAGCAGCAGAAGTAGCTGCAGTAGCAGCAACAGCAGCAAAAATAACAGCTCCTGAACCTGTAGACCCTCTGGCATGTACCCTCAGTTAGAGCCTGGCTGTCTCTACTTCCTACCTCTCTGGGAGAGGTGTAGATAAGCTGACTGTATCAGTCCACTGCCCCGCTGCCCTGTGTCCTGCCCTGAAAACTGTGTTTCGTCTCATTCGTTAACCAGTTATGTTTACATAGTTGACCTTTTTCAACGTAATAAATCCACAGGTCGATGTCTATTTATTTGCTGATGTAATTTAAATTGTACTTTCTGAACATATACTGGAAAACTTTTTAAGTCCAGATTTTTCAATGTTCTCTCTGTGCATTTGGATATGGGTCATTGATCATGGAACATACTGAGAATCTCTTAATCATTCAGTCTATTGAGCAATTTATTTAAGGTTGATGTTAAAAGAAAAAAAAACAACCCACAAACAATTGGGGCAGAAAAGCCTTGTACATAGTACTAAGCTTATTTGTGTGTGTGGGGGGGGGGGATTGTTGTTTTTTTTATTTTCATTTTGGTTTGATTTGGGTTTTTTCCACTGAATGGATATGTAATTTTTGTGATAAACATTTTCAATAAACAACAGATCACAAACCATTGGGCTTAAATTGTTTTTGTAGATGGGTTGTAGTAGTTGTATTTGTCCTCATGATGGCGCCAAACAGCTATAATACTGCACAAATCTAACCGTCAGAAGCCATTACCGGAGCCCGTTTTGGCAGCTTGAACTGAATCAGAGCCTCGTGTGTCTATCTTAGCGCGATATCCTACTAATAAAATGGGTGAAGATTTCTCAAAGATTTCAGCCTGTCTGTGACCTAACGGTAAGACTACTTACTGTAAGACTTTAGGTCAACAGATTTGGCTTACATCTCAAACTACGTTAAAAAGCTCTTTTTTTTAAGCAATTATTTTTTCCTCTAAGATTAAAGGAAAACCAGTTGGTTCAGCACTAAAGATTGCAGATTCGTTTTTTGCTTTGTAAATGAGCTTGTTTATATTAGAGAGAGAGAAAAACAAGCCTTGAGCGCCCATATATACGTCCTGAACATGCTCTGCTGCCGCTCTCATGTAAATAAACTGAGCTGCAATGCTTTAGAAAACTTTATTGCTATAATATATATATATATATATGTGTGTGTGTGTGTGTGTGTGTGTGTGTGTCACAGGAACCAACATGGATTTTCCTGAATGATCTCAATTGTCCCAGCCAAATCTGTTTCATTTACAGCTGTCAATCTAAAGCCTCCCACGTGGTCTTCAGGGCGGGCGCATCTCGACTAGTTGAATGTGAAACTTTTAGGGGGGCAGTTGCACTTGCACGTGCATGTAGGATACTCAACAGAAAACAGCGTCCTGGAAATTTGGAGGCGCGTCTTCTCCGGCATCCAGATTACTCCCATCTGGTGTAAACCTGGTGCGCGCCGCTGCTGCCTCTTATTCCAGGACTAATTTCAGTCTGCGCTTTGAACCCCGAGCCCATTGCACTGTGGCGGAGTGTGAGTGCGTCTAGTTTGCTCTGTGAGCCTGAATACGGTTTATATTTTAAGAACGCCAAACACAACAAAGTATTTTGGCCATTTCTGTTCACCAAGAGGACTTTGAGGTAGGATCGCACCATGGATACGGTCGGCGACTCTATCAGAGAAAGTAAGCCGATGTGCCAGTGTACCCCCAAGTCCCGCAGCCAGCGGTGGGTGCCAGGTTTCCCCATCGCTCTGTGCTTGCTGATGTCGATGAGCTCCATCACCGTGTGTCTTCTGATGAGCGTGAAGACCTATCAGCTGGAGAACCGACTACAGATGGAGTTGGAGAAGGCGTCTATCTTCCAACACCCGAACAGGGCGTTCGTAAACGAGGATGGGACCCTACTGACAGAGCTGAGCACCCCAATAGGAAAGCTCGTGGAAGAGGTACATGTCTATTGTGGATACGCAGTGGTTGTCGTTGATAAATATGCTGTGCGTGTGGCTATCTGCTCTCCGTGCCCAAACTTTGCGCAATAACGCAGAACATGTGTAGTGTGCTCAGGCAGACTTGGCAATCGTTGGCATTTGTACCCTAATTGCCTCCCCACAACCACCCCCAAATCAGTTAATGCTCAGTGCTTGGAATTGAAAGGCAACATGCAGCTGGCCAATTAGTTTGCGGTTACGGCGCTTTATGGTGTGACATAACCGCCGATGACAGACACCAAACTAAAATGTTATCACATGGAAAAGAAATTAAGCAAACTTTTCTCATTTGGAGCTGCATATGATAGCAGAGAGATCATGATCTCATAACTGTTACTTAGATATCTTGATAACATTATTTTGTTCTCTTAATCCCATTTTATTCCCATTTGTCTCATAAATTAAACTGAAATCTCATTCTCAAGAAACTGTAAGTGAAACTATACTATTTTGCAACTGAATGCATTCATGCATATTTATAACGTACTGGAATTTGCTCTTTCTTTGCAGAAAGTGGTGGCTCTGACGCCAAAAGTGCGGCCGGCGAGGGATGTTGGCCAAGAGTGCTCCTGTCCTCCAGGTACCCGTGTGTCTGTAGCTTAAGTACCTCCTACCAAAACGCATAAGCAAAACACTAAAACCCAACACTCTCAGGTAAACGTTAATGACTAAGCTTGCAAAACATTTTGGCAGCCCCGTGTGTGCGTGTTCCTCTCCTGTGTGGAGGATTACAGCCCCCAAAGCCTGGGGTTGGGCCTATACGGTGACCACAGGGCTCAACACTGAGCAGATGTTTGGGACTGGGATGTCCATCCCTGAGCCCTTCAGCCTTATCCTCACTTTAATAGATGGAGCAGTCCTGTGCCAAGATTGGCCATGTTTGGCGTGTGGTGTTCATTACAGGGCCAGGGATAGTTCCTGGAGTGGAGAACAGGGTGTGATCCACATCATGATGTATACACACACAGTCCCCCATTATCCCCATAAATTAAAGAAAGATATAAGGTATTTTTTTAATTTCAAATTGAGCTGCTGTTTGGTGCGACTTGCGTGCCAAGAGTGAGGCATGAACATCAGCTGGAGTACTCTGCTGCTCAGTGGTGGTTTACACGGAGCGTTTGGGCTCAGCTTTTAAAGGGTAAACTGTTCTTTATTGACAGAAATCTTTTGGCTAGCAGCAACAGGATGTGTGAGTGTGTTGAAGTTGGCATTCATGACATTCCAGTTTTGTTTTTTGTGTGTTTTATTTTTTTTTTAACTTGCAACTCAAGTGGAATCTGGCCACAGTTCCTGCTTGGACACACTTTCTTTTCTTGCTTTTTTTTTGTATCAAGAGGTAAAGCCAGAAGTAGAGTTTTCAAGGTGCTTATTGCAGATTTGGGGAAATTGCCCTGCATGCTTCTTCTATTTGCTGTTGTTCTTCTTCTCTTTCTCAGTGTTTCTGAGCATGAAAAGCTGTGCAACAATAAGAACAGGTGAAAGCATTCACAAGTGGAATTTCTGGCCCGCTTTCAACACTTTGTGCTTTCCATCCAGAATCGTGCTCTGCTGAGAAAAGCTTGTTGGTGCTGTCTGCTGGGTTAGAGGAGATACTGATACTGCTAATTTAGGTTTTAGGTTTATTATATATAGATTTATTATATGCTGTTCTACTCTAAGCACTATTAAATTAGATGTATGCAGAACACACTTTGTAAAAAATGCGTAGGAGATGTTTTTTACTCTATTAGATCTTCTTAGTGTGTCACATGTTGCCTCTCATTTTCCTATAAATCCCATAAACTGCTGCGTAATCGAGTGGTTTTGGCACTGATGCGATCCATCGCAGCTCTTCGGGAGTCTATTTAAAGTCCTTTCTAGATGTGGTGGTTTGTTTTTGTCGAAACAAAAGGCTATTTTGTTTATTGCGGCTTTGATGCAATAGAATGCTTGTGGACATTTATTTATTTATTTATTTTTTTTCCACGTCTCAGCAATTTGATTGCTCAACACGGACTTGTTAACATTTCTCTATAAAAATGTGTTTATTTCTAAAGAGGGATTTTCAGAAAATAAATGCTTTTCTTCTTCTTTTTGCACGTTTTTATGAAAAGCATCCCGTATTTGTCTGCGCCCTTGGATGAGAGTTTGCGCTTCACATCGCGGTCCCATGTGGCTGTGTGTGGTGCAAGTCTGAGTTTCTGTCTCTGAGACTTTGAGGGGCCGACGGGAAGTGTGTGGGGGGGTGTCCTCTCTCTCTCTCTCTCTCTCAACACGACACTGTAAGATAAGACCATCTTCTCCCCTTTGGTACCAACTCTTACCACTTGAAACTTGATTCTCTTACCACCAAGATCACAGGCCAAGGTATTTCTGCTTGTATGCGTGTGGGACACAAACTACCACACTGCATGAGTGGCATTTCTGCCATTAAGTCTGTACCCATGCCCTCCACATCAGGGTGCTCACCTTTCACCAAGCATGAGGCCAGGAGCCCAACAGGGGGCAGCAACTCTGCAGCAGCGCTGGAAAGGATGATGCAGAACTCTTGGTTGACACTTTCTAGTTTAAGGATGTTCCTTTAATTGGAAAAAAAAAAAAAGTTGTAAAGTATTGTGAAGGCCGGCAGACCCACTGACTGGAAAAGGCAGTGTCCCTCGGGCTTTCACTTCAGGGACATTTACTGATTTCTCCAGCGTCCTCCTAAAGGCAGCATCACTGAGCCTCCTCTGTGTGCTCACAGCCGTTGTTAAGACAAACTGTCACTAAATGCAGCTCTGCTTACGAGCTTCAGGTGTTTGCAATTAACACCCGCCTACACCCTCAACGCACACTCAAGCAGCACATGCACACAGACGTACACAAACATTCGTGAACACAGGCGTTCATTACTTACACATGAGCACAACACCTCTACGGTGCCCCGACTAATTCGAATCATGTGGGGACAGCATGTGTCCCGCGAGGAAGGAGTGTATTGTCATCTAAGCAAATTGCGCTGAAAAGATGTTTAACAGGTCTGATACTTAGTAGGGGGTGCCAAGTCTGCCAGCACTTTGGCGAGTACCAGCCTGAAAACGACTCTAAATAAACCTGAGTCAGCAGCCAGCGATGGCTCTGCTGAATGAATGGGTATTTAAAAATATGTTGTTTTATGTGTGCTGTGCTTGTTTTCTGCTATAAGTGAGGACTGAGCTCTTTTAGTCGGCCTAATGCATCTGTGAGAGTCTGTGGTGTTCTTGTATGTGATGCCACGAGGTCAGACCCCTGGTTGTGCAGTCAGATTAGATTCCACGAGATAAGAAGAGGTCATTAGCACACTAAATGGGAGCACGGGGCCCCCTATATTTGAGTGTTTGTGCGTAGTAATTGCCAGAGCATGCTCACAGAGGGATTCCTTGATACGTTGAACATGTGCCGATACCAACAGAATACATATATATGCTGTGTAGTCATGTACTGTTGATGGTGTCTGCAGCAGGGTGATGTTTAATCGCCTGAGAAATGCACTAAATGTTGTGTGAAACCCTCCAGCAGTCTGTTGGTGTTAAACATCTCGGCATGGGTTCAGCCTCTCACTCTCACTTAAGGGCAGCTGAATGCACTCATTGCCCAGCATCGTGCTCTACCACCTGGAGGTAGGCATGGAGAAAAGTCTTTTGGGAGATGGAGAGCCACAGTGGGGCCAGCAGCCCCCACCCTTCAGGCTGCATTTTGTTTAAAAGCCATAATAAATCAGACAGGAAGCTTGCTGCTACCTATGCAATGTATTGCCAGAGGAAGAACACATATATGTTTCATTAATGACCACTTTAAAACAATAAAAGCAGGAAATTTTGTTTTCGTAGGCCGTGTTTTAGATTTGTTACACTGTAGCTTTGGGCTGGGATAACATTAAAATGCTGGACCGGAGCACATAAGCAGCTCTTTGTGCACGATTGGATTGTGAGTCCTTTTGACTTCATGTTTCTGTCTGTATGTGTGTGTTTGTGTGCGTTTGCACCCATGTATTTGTAGTACTTGTGTTTATTTTGATGTCTGCAGGTACGCGGTTTATTATTTCTCAAGGTGACTGAATACATTGCTTTAGATATCATATGGCATCAATATCCTCTCCCCTGTGGCAGCAAGTTATTACTTGCTGCCACAGGGGAGAGGGGTTTTCAAATATAAAGGAGTAAAATAGACAATTTTCAGGAGACAAAATCATTTCTGTCCTGCTGGCGCGAGTCAAGTGTCTGTGCATCCATACTCATACCTGCAGATATCAGTTGGACCGCAGCATGTGTTTTTTTTTCCTGCCATAAATCTTCTTCTGCTCCAGGCAAAGTTGGAGTGCAGAATAAAAATATGTTTTACATCCTTTGTTCTTTTGCACCTGTTTTACTTCACATACTGTACTTCCTCATGAGGTGAACATACAAGCTTAATAGATTCACACCTCTGAAAGGAATATTTCAGTGAGACACCAGTGTGTGGTGGTTGTTTTATGATAAATATTTTCAGGAAGGAAGCAGAATGTTTTCCTCTTCCCTCCAGTGCTGTCTGACAGCCTGCTTTGCATTTAGGACAACATCCCAAAAGACTACAGACATCATTTTCATATGGACAACAGCTCCACAGCGTTTCGTCCTCGAGTTGCTTTTTTGCTTCGGCTGGCGTGTCTATAATTCTCCTCTGGTCAGCGTTAAGAGGGGGAATAAAAATAAGTGATGTGCCTTAATTTTTTCTTATTTTGGAAGATGATCTTGGAAGGCTTAAGTGTACTCAGTTTATTTGTAGGAGGAAAGGGGAATGCTGCTTCTTAGATAGCTGGAGATATTTACTTTGGCGACGGCTACGTCTGCATTGCTCAAGTCATGCACGCTGAGTGCAGCGATTGAGTTCAAGAGGTGTTTCTAGATCAAAGCCCTTTAACTGGTAGCCACTGTCAAACAAGTAATTTAGTGAAATGGGCCGCACCATTAAAAGTTACAAGAGGAAATTGCTGAATTTTTACGTTTAAAGTCTTGTAACAGGTTACAGGGAGGAATTTTGCACATGTGAAAAACTTGTAGGAAACCTATGTGGCTTCAAAGGGAAGCTGTGTGAAGTTTGGTGCTTTGTGAGCAACTGCAATCAGCAATGCAAGAAGGAACTCATGAGGTAAATGTATTATTCCCACAGTTTGATGTGTGTTTTACAAAACTGCAGTTTGAGACCTCTCAGTTTGCACCTTCATTACGTAACCTTTGGTCTGTTTCCTCTCATAAACTCACACCAACTTTAAATAAGAGCGATCTTGCTAAGCCAGGGTGAGCGCCGGGGCTTCTTCTGTTATGTGGCTACACCAGGATGGTGTCAGTGAAGTGAAGAGGCAACTCGTCTCTATATGAGATGTTAATGTGTTTATGTTCACGGAAACATTTGCATTAAAGTCAGACTGAGGATGAACTGAAGCACAGCTGGTGAATCCACTCCAGGTGTGGACCTTTCTATCCACGTGTGAGCCTTCTTCACCACTGATTAGCTCACACACACACACACACACACACTCATACACTTGCACTACATAACCACAGAGAAAACGTCCACACGCCTCCCCTCTGTCTCTCAACAACTCTTTTTATTAAAGCGAGCTTCGTGAAACCACAGTGTTTAACAGCGGGGCCAACATTCCTCCTGGCTGGACACAGGCCGGCCAGGCGGCAAGGCCCACGCGGACCCCAGGAGAACGAAGAACTGTCTGAACGCAGCGATCCGCCCTGGGATCGTAGTCCCGATTCACGCTAAAGGTTTCTGGATGCAATTATCTGCTGGCGTGTTATCATATTATCTGTCAGAATTGACCGAGGCCATTAAAAGCAGGAAATGATGTGAAGCAGTTAGAGGAGGAAGCACAGATTATGGCTTATTTAAAGAACTTTGCATCCATGTGTACATATTTAAGCATCGTCACCTCTTGGCTAGCAGGGGGAAAATCACCTGTTTTGAATGTTGTCAGCCCAATAAATAGCTGGAGCCGGCTAATGAGCAACAGCTATTTAAGGATATGTTTATATTTATAAAGTCTTTTCTAGGCAAATAAAAGAGCTGAGAGCGGTTGTGGTGCAAGGGCATAAAAAGAAGAATCAGTTTTGAACACAACCCCAACATAAACATGAATTAGATGTTTATTTTTACAACAGATGGACACTGATTTAAAAATAAAATTCTACATTTTTAAGGCTCATTGTACATTGTGAACTGAATCAACAAGCTATTTTAAAATTGCTTTATTTAAACATCTTTTAACATCAAGTGCTACTTAAAAAAAAAAAGTCAAGTTAAAGCGATTCAACGTGGAATATAAAATAATATATCAATCATTTCAAATGTACATGGCATCAAAGTACAGCTAGACTTTGAAGAACATCTGATGTGCTGCTTTTCACACAGTAATGCTTTGTCTGATGGGCATGATTTGAAAACAGCCATTGTTTTCAGCAGACCAGCGTGCATCAAAAGCATCAAATCTTGTGTTAAACCACAGGGATGTAATTCATTTCTTTAGCCCTGGATTGATTTAGAAGCATCACCACAGAAGTATCCATGGTGTTTCTTTGGCTGGAAACTAAGCAGATGGACTTTAGATGCAAAACAGCAGTTATTGTAACTACTGACTATTTCTAGTTCATCCATATTAGATATTCTTGTGTTTTAAGACATGTTTGGGATATTTCATGTCCTTTCAGTAATGGAAAAAAAATGTTTTTTTTTTTTTTTTTCAGGGAGTCCATATTTTCAGGACAAGCAAGTGTGGTTTCGCAATTAGGAGTTGCAGGAACTTGCAGAGTGGTGCCGAGCAGAAACGCAGTGCCAAATGTGGAAACTATTATCGTGTTTTCTTTAATTATCACAAGTGGCAGGTGACAAGGTGAATGGCCTTTTAATGGGGGAGCAAAAAAACTCTTTAACACCGCCATGTGGGCTCCTGCTGGCTGACAGCACTGTGATGATGAAAACAGCCTCTTTCTGTGTTACAGTATAAATCTGTTTTACATTAATTTAATTGATTCATCTTAATTATTTCTCTGTATTAGCAAGGCTCTGAAACACCTCATCGCAATATCTTTCAAACTGTTTTCATGGGAACGATAATGGTGTTACTCGAACGCTCCTATCCTCTATTATAGAATAAAGATGGACAGAAATGAGTGTCCCATATCAGCCCTTCTGCATTTTTACAGCTCAGTTAATCTGTCAGGAATGTAACAAGGCTGACCCCAGCTGCGGGATGGCACTTGTGCAAACACACCTGGATTTATTGGGCAGTTAGCATCTCTGGACATGAACCCAGACACACAGATAGGCAGGGATGGAGCAGAGGATACTGTTTATCCTCCCAGACGCAGACTGGTAATAACAGTCAGGGTATATCTCTCTTTGGGAGTCACAGAACGGCCGTTGGAGATGTGAAGAAGAGCATAGGTGATCCAGATGGTCTCACTGTGGCAAACGTGCTCCTGCTCAGTGTAAAAGCTCCTGGATGGACTCGCCACTCTCCCGGCACCTCTTTAATGAGAGCCGAGCTCATAAAACTGGGCCTGAAACCTTTGAATGGGCCCTTGGCATCACTGGTGCATGTTATTCTGTCATAGCAGGGAGTGCAGTATAGCTCTCAACAACTTAACACCCCCACTTTGAGCAGCGGTTTATTTACTCGTCTCAGGTCTGCTCTCGCTCTTTCTCTCTATGTTTGACCTCTGCAAATATGTCTTTCTGTCTGTTATCCCCCACCCCCGGTCTCTGTTTCCTTCGTGCAGCTCCTTTTCCCCTCCATCATTCTGCTCAATATTTATGATTTCAGGAGTTTATATTTAGCTCACGATCTGGTTGGTCTGAGGCTGCTGTACATCCACAGTGGGTCAGTCAGTACACTCAGTGTATACATTAACCCAGAGTTCAGCCAGAAGTGAGGGAGGGGGAACGGAGCTTGTTATCACACATGCTGTAAACAGACGATGAGGAGATGCAGGGGGACTTTCACGGGGTAAGTGGGGAGTCCCTGAAGGTGCAGGCCAAGGTTGTCTTGTATTATAGCTACTGGTGAAGAGGAGCAGCAGCTTTCAAAGGCTATAACCTGCTGATTGTATGATTGGATTTCTAATAAGATGAACAATAAATGATCTGGGTTTTTATTTTTTAGGGGTTGGTTTAAAAGAGTAAATTAAAAATCCCAAATGGGAAAAGTTAGCCAAGCAAAACATGCAGTCATTCTGCTCTCATGTTTACAACCATATGTAACACATGCAGGGCTTAAGACTAAGCCACAGTGGCTGCAGTTAAACGATCAGCATCACTCTATGCGAAATGGCCTGTGCCGCTGATGGAGTCATTTATCTCTCTGAGGTTTCTCTTCACTGATTTGAGGATTTCGCACACAGTCATCTGCCAACCCGACGTCATGCCTAATAACCATACCAAAAATGACCCTATAAATAGATCTGATCGCCGGCCAAGCTTGGGCAGAAGTCCGTGCGTGTTCAAGCTGCATGTCTCTACGTGGGAGTCACCAATTTTGGGTGAATGTTTGCCAGCAGGCCTCAGGGTGAAGCAATGTGATAATTTGAGCTAAATACGTGTTTATATGCACACAAAACACACACACACTCTTGATTCGCTGCTATTAAATTGAAACACTTGATTTGTATCAAGAATGCTGCTGCTGCTGCTCACTCTCTAGCTGCTTGGCCCAGATGGAGGCATTGGTGGAGGTGGGTTGGGGGCAGGAGGAAATGGAGAAACTTACAATAGCAAAATATATTGCACATGTTGAAACTTTTTTTTTTATCAGGCTTCCATCTGTTTTTTACATACTGAGCAAGCTTGTGTGCGAGCGTATGCTTGTTTTGTGCGTGTGTCTGTATGTGTGGGCTCACCTTGCGTGTGTGTTCCCCACATTTCTGCATACCATCCGACAGCCCATCTCCATTGCCAGCCTCTGTAGGGACTTCTTATCTGCATATTTGCTGTTCCACTCAGGAATCATAATAAAACGAGTCCTGAGTGCATTTTGGGAGCCAGGAGAGTATATCACAGATGTCCAGTCAGCTTGGGTTACACATGGAATACCTGACTTGAACATGTGGACAATCTATCAGGTCTACCATCTCTTTCCTCTCATTTTCTCCCTGCCTGCATCCAAATTTTGTTTCGCTTACTTGCTTTTCCTATTTTTCTCTCTCAGTATTTAGCACGCAAATGCCGCTCTTCTTCCCACGTAGTGTTTACACGGATGGAGCATCAGAAGTATGTCAAAAGGGTCCGATCAGCGTATTTGCCCATTTTTGTGTCACAGTACTTTGTCTGAGGGGTTGCAGCATCAACGCACATCAACAGAATATGGCTCGCAACCCTTTTAAACATAAAACCACAAAACAACACAGATGCATCCTCAAGGTTTGGTTTTTTTTTCCCACTGTCACTCTTCTGCTTGCTGTTGATACTCCTTAAATCCAAGGATTCGCTTTAGGAACTGAGCAGTCTCCACTTTAGCTCTGTTTATTTACTCTGAGCGTTTTCTTGCTTTCATGTGGTTCTGATGTGTGATCTGGAACAAGGACAAAGACGGGGATCAGTGGAGAGAACAAGGAGAACAAGACAGCAGCCGGAGGAAGCGCCAGAGAGACTAATGTGTGCAATGTGATTCCCATGAATGGGATTTAAGATGTGAGGTAGACAAATGAAACCAAAGTCTTTCTGTCACTTTAAATTGCTCTCTGTCCTTTACCAATTAGCAAATTTGGTATTACTGCAACGCTCTCTTGGCATGCAGTGCTGCCCGCCCTGCCTGGAGCTCCATATGATTCCTTTTACACTGAGAGCACAGATTGGCTGTTTTTAAACCAAAAGTGAATGTATACACATCTATAACCGCTCAAACTGGATCTTAAACAGGCAACGTGTTTATAACGCGCAATGAGCCAGTAAGGAGATCTGACCCAATTCAAGCTGCTCATCATAAAACGCGCTGAGCGTCGGAGCCAAACCACCAGTGAAAAGCGATTCTCTAGTGTACTTTTAATTGGAAGAATTGGCCTGACATGTGGTGGTGTTGTCTAAGAAGGAGAAGGAGAGAAAAAGAGAGAAAAAAGCTGGCACAGATGAGAGAGAACTGCGGTTGTTCAAATGAGCGAGGAAAATTAAGATGTTATGGTATGAGGCTGGAGATGGGAGGTAGGATTTCTAGCTTGTGGATTTTTGTGCGGTCTGTGTTTTTACAGATGAACAGTGGAATTTATTAGATTTTTAAAAATGGTTCTGATGAAAGCGAACACAAACCTAACTGGTGAAAACTGCAGGTACAGCTGCTGTGCTCCAGTCACACCTCTGACACATTTTTCCATTTCTAAATCGCATTTAGTGGCTCTTCACTCGGCTGCCGTTGGGAGCTCTGATTGGTCGTTTGTTAGTGAGGCCTTGTCTGCCTGTTAGCTCATCCAAATCTGTTTCACCTTGCTGGTGGAAATTTTAAGGTGAACTTGCAGCCAAGCGCCGTATTTTCCTCTTTCTGTTTGCTTTCTCTTGAAGTTGTATGAAAAAAAACAAACAAAAAAAACACTAACTTTTGGTGCTATTATTCTCCTGTGAAAACCCTCCCCAATGTAATTTCCAGAAAACCCCAAAGCTATCCTATTTATCTTTTTTCAGACCCCAGTTTTGAACATCTCGTGTACCTGGCTCATTTGGGAAACAGGAATGTGACTGACTTTTTTTAACAAGCGGGTTTCTTCGAGACAGATTTCCTGGCGCCGTGGAGTTCTCATTGTTTTATTCTGGGCAGCAGGTTTGATCAAATCAGACAGACCTGACGAGCGTCTCTCATGTGGCAGATCAGCTGATCAGCCCATCATCATGCCAGACCCTTTAAACTGTGTTAACATTCACTCTGTCTCTGTGTCTTCCTCTATGGCAAAGACAGACAGTGTTAAATAGAGAATAGAGCTTTCCTGTGCAGGGTTTTTACTCAGAGCACATCTGAATGCTTGTTTGTGTGCATGCGTGAGAGAGAGAGAAAATGGTCTATGTGCAGAGGGAGGGTGACTGGCTGCAGGGCATGCTTGGGGTAGGAGGGTGTCAAAGTTTTGTGCTCTCCATGCAAACAGATAAGGTCTGAATGGGGCACAGATGGAAGACTCCCCGCTGCCCCGTTTCTCCCTATTTTCTCTGTGTCCGACTATTTCACCTCCTAACATTTTTTTTTCACCTCATCTTTTTCATTCCCCGGTTCTCTCCCAGGAATGTTTCAGCGTAATACTCCATCCATTATCTGTATTTTTCAAACATCATCCTCATGTTGGGAGTTTCCTTTGTGGCGTCTCTCCTCCTGTTTTTCACTTTACTGCCTCTTCCCCATCTTTCTCTGCCCACCTCTTTCCCCCTCCTCTCTGCAGGACCTCAGTAAAGTGGGGTCAGCCTTTAGCATGTAATGCTGTGTCTTTCCTCTTGTTTCTCCCGTGCTCTTTGACTACTTCATTAATGCCGGGCCTCTCCAAACTGGCCGATTGCCTTTCATGTTTTCCCTTGGGTCATGGCCTAGACATGACAGTAGGCCTAACATTTCAAAATAAGGCCTCTCCACCAGGACATGTCAGGTTTTTCACTGAATTTATGTGTATTTGTGTCTAAGAGGATTAGGACAGAGCAAAAAAAAAAAAAAAATCTTACAAACACCTGTGCTTGTTATCTTTTTAACCTGATTTAGTGTCACTGAGTGGAGCCATTTTGGATTGTGCCATTCATCAGGAAATAGAGGTTGAATTTATTTAAAAAAAAAAAAAAAGACAGTTGAAAGTTAGAAAATGGGGAAATGTGAAACCTGTCATTGTATGCTGTCTTGGAATAATTGTCACATATATTTAGCTCATTGAAACACAAAGACAGCTGTTGTTTCCAGCTCACTTCTATTTTGGCCTTGCATCGGTCCCTCCTGTCATTTTAACTAGGCCCATATCTGTAAATAGTCTTTGCTGCTGACAGGCTGTTCACACAGATCACACGCCACACTAAGATCTTATCTTTTAATATTAATATAAGCCACATTTTGGGAATCTAATAACCTAAATAAACTGAACACTGTCTTGGGTTCAGTTATAGAAATTTGCTGCCGGCCCCCCGCACGCATCGGGGTTTTAGTTTATCTGGGATCTTGGGTCCAGTAATAATCCTTGGCCTCTAACCTTGCAACCTCTTCACCTTTTAGTAACAGTGGAGCCCCACAATCTCTCCTTCAGTAAGCTTCAAAACCTAAACAAGGGCAAACAGGATGCTCGGCCACTCCTCCACCTTCTAATCTACCTCCACTAAAAACACCCAGTGTTATCTCTGGGAGCTGAACACCATCATCAGCACCCCTGCAAACCTCTCTCACCATGTCTCTGGGTGGGGGAGTCTTTAAATTAGGGGAGAAGAAACTACAGTTAAAACATGTTTGTGAATGTTTAAAGTTTCTGACAGATGAATGTCTAAAAAATGAATAAACGTAATACCCCCCCCCCCCCCCCCCCCCCCCCACAAACACCACACA
>VUQR01030437.1:0-13081 GCA_015108515.1 Hemichromis elongatus
CAGGAGATTGGTGGCTAAGCTGTCATCCCTGTTAGACAACATCTCCCACCCCATGCAGGAGACTCTTGACTGCACTGAGCAGCTCCTTCAGTGGCAGGCTGAGGCACCCACGATGTGGGACGGAGAGATTTCGAAGGTCTTTCCTCCCCACTGCTGTCAGACTCCACAACAAAGCCTGCAGCTAATTTCTTTCAAACACTGAAACCAACACGTGCAATAAATCTTTTATATGTGCAATATTTTTCTTCTTGCCTATTACTCAGATGTACATAGCACTTGTATTTGCATTCTATTCTATTATTATTCTATTCTATTCTGTATAGTATTTTATTTTATCTTATTCTATTACATTCTGTGCAATATATTTTTTCTTTTTTCTTCCTACTGCTGTAACATGCAAATTTCCCACCTGTGGGACTAATAAAGGTCATCTTATCTTATCTTATCTCTTTAATAATCTCATACTTCTCAGAAACCAAAGAACCACTCCTTTCCTTTCATGACATCCTAGCCATTCAACCACCTTTTCAAACCTGAGTTCCCCCGTAATTCCCACTTCTACCCTCATCATTCTCCTGTAGCTACCATACCAACTGCAGCTAACAAATACATCAGGGGTGGCCAACTCCAGGCCTCGAGAGCCGGTGTTTGAGGTTTGAGATCTCACCCTGGGTCAACACACCTGAATCGAATGATTAGTTCATTACCAGGCCTCTGGAGAACTACAAGACATGTTGAGGAGGTAATTTAGCCATTTAAATCAGCTGTGATGAATCAAGGACACATCTGAAAGACATCGGCTCTCGAGGCCTGGAGTAGGCCACCCCTGAAATACATGCTCAATTGTTTCCATAACGCAACACCAATTACCTAGCCCCGATAAATGGCCGCCCCTCCCTGAGCCTGGTTCTGTCTGAGGTTTCTTCCTGTTAAAAGGGAGTTTTTCCTTCCCACTGTGGCCAAAGTGCTTGCTCATAGGGGGTCAGATGATTGTTGGGTTTCTCTCTGTATATATTATTGTAGGATCTACTGTACAACATGAAGCACCTTGAGGCAACTGTTGTTGTGATTTGATGCTAAAAAAAAATAAAATTAAAATTGAAATGGAATTGAATTAAATGTTTCCCATCCTAAAAAGAGTGCTGTCAGGTAAAAATGCCCTATTCTTATTCTACACATAACAATCTCCTCCCACCTCTTCATTCCTTTATTTCTTTAAACTTCTATTGCATTTTGTACCCTATACAATTGTCTGCCTTTAGTTTCATTATCCCACACCATTTTCCATAATTTCTTACTTTCACTCCAAACTATACACTTTCCTTCAGATTTAGATAATGGTATCTGTACCTCTACATCTAATCTTTTAATAACTTCCTTAGCCATTCTATCTGCTCTTCCATTACCCATAATGCCTTTATGAGCTGGCATCCACGTTATTCCTACACTTTTGCCCTGTTCACACACTCTATGTTAAGCAAACATAACTTCATACATAATGTTCTGATGATTACTTGTATTCCTGTTTTTTATACTTAACACAGCTGACAATGAATCAGTGCTTATTATTACTGTTGGAACACTGCTGCCTTCCACCCATTCTAAGGCCATCAATATGGCATACAGCTTACTGCATAAACACTCAAAAAGTTTGATGTCCTTTTCCCCAAACTTAATATTTAATTCCGGAACTACCAATGCCAAACCAGTTGCTTCATTAGCTGGATCTTTCGATTCATTTGTGTAAACCTGCACATAGCCACTGTACTTGCCCTCCAATCTACTATAAATTCTTGACAAAGATCTGTTGTAACGTCCCTCTGTTCCCTCTTATCCACTAACGTTCTATCAACTTTAATGAACTCCCATGCCCAAGTGGGCCTTAAAGGCCACAACACTGTCTGGCTGAATTCCTTGTCATATACCTTAACTGCTCTTGCCCTATCATCCCCAACCCACCCAGAACTGTGTTTGAACTCCTTACCTCTTTCCCAACAATTTTCCAACACCTTCTTAACAGAATGATTGTTGTTGTGACCTTTCAAACTCAATAACTCAATAGTTAGCCATTAACCAATGCCTTCTAATATGCAGAGGCATTTCTCCTGCTTCCACCCGAAGAGCACATACTGGCGTTGTTTTAACCACCCCTAAACAAATCCTCAACGCACAAGTTTGGATAACATCCAGTTTGAAAACTGGCACCCCATGACAACACTGCTACACACCTCATATTATTAAGAACCTTTTTACTTTTCTCCACAATGTGCTCTATTTGCATTTTCCAAGTTAACCTCCTATCAAAACCACTACCAAAAAATGAAAGCTCTCCACCCTTTCTAATCCTTCCTCATACAACTGTTTATCTTCCACCACTTTTCCTATTTGTAAAAAACATGACTTTAGTTTTCTCAATCGAAAATTTAAAACCCGACTCCATTCCCCACTTTTCCACCTTGTCTATCCCCTCTTGAAGTTTCTTAACAAGATGGTCAACATTCCTCCCCCTTACCCAAACTGCTCCGTCATCAGCAAAAAATGATTTACCAGAACTATCAGACACCCCTTAAAAATATCATTAATCAAAACCGAAAACAATGTTGGACTTATTATACTACCCCGTGGGGTTCCATTTTCTGTTTTGTAAGGGTCAAATGTGTCAGAGCCAATCTTAACTTGAATGGTTCTGCCACATAAAAAAATCCCATATCAAATTAAACATCCATCCTTTTACTCCCATACCATACAATTTAATCATTAAACCCCCTCTCCAGAGCATATCATATGTCTTTTCTATGTCAAAGAGCACAGCCACTACCACTTCTTTATTAATCTGTGCCTTCCTAATTTCAGCCTCCAGGCATAAAATCGGATCAATAACCCCTCTACCCCTACAAAAGCCACTCTGGTACGATGCGAACAAATTTCTTGACGAAGAAGTGAACCAACCTCCCATTCACCTCCTTTCCATCACTTTACTCATATTAGAAGTCAGAGCAATGGGCCTGTAATTCCAAGGATCACTATGATCCTTCCCAGGTTTCTTTACTAGCATGGCTATTGCTTCTTTCCAACTACTTGGGAGATGCCCTACTTCCCACACCTTATTAAAAAGATTAGAACTTTATTTAGCACTTTATCACTTAAATGCTTCAATATGATACTGTATGACTCCTTGGTAATGAGACACCTTTATATAGGCTGTCAGTTGGGACTGAACCACCTGATATTAATTTGCACTAAGTGGCATGATTAATTTCTAATTACTGCTAGATTTCAGCTGGTGTCATCATTTTACATGGCTTTTTGTAAATTCTCATTATTATACACAATTTATGGACATATATTTTTGGATTTCTTTTATGTGAGAATTGGATGGGTTGTTACAGGCATCTGGGGAGAATTTCATGTCAATAGCACCTTAGAGATAGAAAATTGGTGATGTGTTCAATATATTACTCACTGTATCTTTGTAGGAACTCTCTGCTTAAAATATTGACATACAGACCAGTCTCATAGAATTCAACAATAGTCTTATGACAGATGAAATCACACACATCATAGCATAATCAGTCTACTCTTAGCTTCTTGCTATCTACATGATTAATATCAACTATGGCTCTGAAATAAATTAAAAACAAAAATATATGTTGTGAAAATATGTATATGAAAACAATGTTCACTTAAGGCAGTTCAACTTGATAATATCACTGTTAAAAGTTCTTTCTAATAAAAATACATCTAGGAATGCATGTCTTTCAGCATTCACCAACCAGTTTCTGTATAAGCCCTGTTTCCTGCAACTTGCCTGAAATGCCATATGGATCCAATACTGTTGCAAATAAATAGTTAAACATAAGACAAATAAAACTTCCATAATCAAAATACCTGGTTCAGCAAAAGTAATGAATGGTACGTTAAATCCCACACAGTTGCAACATCTTGTTCAGTTTTTATTTAATGGATTGCTTTCCTATAGAAATGCCAACAGTGGTTGATCGGGAATAAAGGCCAGCTACATTTACTTCAGTCACTTTGACTGAAAAGCTATCGCTGAAGTCAGTGTGCTGCTAAAGGAAGGGTGCTATTAAGTTCACTTAGTGCTTCAGTATCCAACTGCTTTGGACAAATTCAGATACACAACTCAGTCAATTCCAAAGATTACAGAGGCAACAGCAGCCAAATGATATTCTCTTAATTGTTTTAGTCAGCACAGTTAAGGGTTCAGGTTGAAGTGTGTTATTCCAGAAATCCTGGACAGGGGCTGGTTGCTTAGACACTGGCTAGATTTAACTGCCCAAAAGTACTTTTGTTGTGCGAAATGGTTTTGCTAATGGTTACAAATCTGCAGGCTAAACTTTCATCTAAATGAAGAGCAACTCCAATAAATCACAAGAAAATGAATGCCTGTTTTTGTCCACAAATGATATTTAAATATTGGGCCCTATTTAATCAAGATAAACAGCTGCTCATTGATTCACTAGTCATTGCAGAAAATGTGTTCTTATGTTTTACACACCAAATTGTGAAAATATAAGGTGGTAAACCATGACAAATAAAAAAAAAAAATAATAGAAATCTTTTTTTCAGGGTCTAAACCCTACAACATAACACGCCTTATGGCAACTATTTTTGTAATTTGAGATTATATAAATACAATAGAACTTAATAAAACACAAAACAACCATGTTATTAACCACAAAGTATACAGCAAGAATTCTTAGCGTTACCCCAGTTACCATATTGACCTGGAAACAAAGGGATAGGCCATTGCTACTAATAGAAAACAATTTAGATTTACATGTTAGACTGAATGAATAAAATGCAATTTAATAGAATATCAGTCCATTAAACTTTAGTCATGTCAGACATTCTGATATGTCTGATAATCACAACTGAAATAAATTAAGCTGCAGATAGTGCAGTTCCATCAGCTAGTTGACTAAAGGTTTATATGTGAGCCAGCATGAATGGCAGAGCTCTGAAAATTGCTCACCTAAATAAAATGAAAATCTTTTTTTCAAAGTATGTGTTACACATCAATGGCAAACCAAAATCTCTGTTTTAAAAAGTCCAAAAATCTCCAAATGAACATTTGAGCTGGAATAAAACACTTAGATTATTTGTAAACTTGTAGCTGAGCTAAATAGCTCTATAGTTCTATTTATTAAGCTGAAACTCTATATTATTGAAAGACCAACAAGGACAAAATTCAGTGGTGAGAGACTGTAGATGAAACTTTCTGCTGAAGTTACCATAAAAACACAGAACAAGATGCAAACAAGAATGTATCTAAAAAAAAAACAATATCTATTGTGAGGAGTCAAAAGTCACACCACTGTTACCCTTGGGGTTTTCTCGCAAACCTTTTAGGCTCAAGATTAACCTGTTTATTAGAGTTTACAAGAGTTTTTTTGTCAGTGTGACTTGGGTACATATTAGCTTGTGAGGCAGGAACAGAAGGTCTTTTGCTGCCATGATGCCAGGTCTCTCTTTGATGAATGAGATTTGAACCTCAATGAAATTTAAACCTGGGTAAATAAAGGATTAATTAATAAAAAAAAAAAAAGAAGCTATATCCAATGTCCAGTCCAATAATGAAATGGGGAAGAGGTGGAGACACACACACACCCAGATGCCTTTGATAGGTGATAAGGCTTCCGTCCAAAAGAATGGTTTCACAGAAATTTTCTTTCAATAATACAATTTGAGCTAAAATTCTTAGCAGTACACACACCAATAGATCAGGTTGAAGAGGATATATGCGCCTGGGAAAATCATGCGAGAGTATGTGTCAATGGCATGGGTGTTCTGAATGATCCGGAAGCCACGGATACCCTTCTTCTTGGTGCCAGTGGACTCGTTGTCCAAAGACAGATGCACTACCATCTGTTCTTGTTTATCTGATATGTCCTCGGCAACCATCGAGGCTCTTGTGTATCCCGCCAGACTGTTGGCATCTTCCTCGCTGTATGTCCCATCTAGCATCATGGTCTTGGTATGGGGGATGCCACATGTGCAAGGGAGTGTCTGGGAATAGTTGAGATAGACAAAAGGAATCATTATTAAAAAGGTTTTTTCACTGTTTGAGATGTGTGAGTTTTATAAATAGTGCCTGTACCTGTTCCTTTACTTTTTCTCTGAGTTTGCGGTCTTTCCCATCCCTCAAAGTTGTCAGGTAGTTTACGGCAGCGTATTCTAGCACAGACAGGAAGACGAAGACAAAACTGACCCAGAGGTAAATGTCCACAGCTTTGATGTAGGAGACCCTGGGCATGGAAGCATTCACTCCAGTAATGATAGTGGACATGGTGAGCACCGTAGTTATACCTGAAGACCATACAACCACTGGTTAGCACAGCAGTCAATTAACTACAACAGAGGGTCTTTTTAATGGTTTTCTTTGACCAAAAAGAGCAAACTGATTTACATTTTCACAATACTCTGATGTGCTTAGGAAACATATTCCGTTTTAACAGGCAACAGTTACAATGATGCAGATCCTCTTACCTAATGAGACTCTGGCAGGGACAGCCCTGCGGTCAATCCAGAAGGACACCCAGGACAGCATCACCATTAGAGTAGCAGGGAAGTAGGTCTGCAGTAGAAAAAAGAAGATGTGACGCCGCAGCGTGAAGTTGATGTACAGACGGTTGTACCAACCTGGAGATAGAATAAGTGAGGAATAAGTAAAATTCAATATATTTATTTGTTAGAGGTAAAACAGAAAAACAATAGGATACATTGAGAGAACATGGGGAAATTAACAATGAATTAACAATTAAAAGCTCTTGAAAGAGATTTGGTCTTGGTTGGAATGGAAGAAATTGCTTCTGTGGACACATGTGCTTTATAAGCATAACAAGTTAAAAAAAGAGAAGTTTCTGTAATTAATTGATTAATTAATTAAAATAATTGGTGTGTGGTGGCTTTTACAGAAAGGCAAACAAAGATGATTATTAACAACTTTATTACAGTCCTTCTTTTCTACACCACACATGTTAGCCAAGGTGGTTATTTAAAAGTAGAATGGGAGGCAGAGCCTTCAGTTTTCAGCCCCTCTTCTATGGAACCAGCTTCAGTTTAGATTCAGGAGACAGACACTATCTCTACTTTTAAGATTAGGCTTCAAACTTTCTTTTTTGACAAAGCATATAGTTAGGGCTGGACCAGGTGACCAGCTGGGAGATTTCCCATGATGCACTGGGTGTTTCTTTTTCACTCACTATGTGTTAACAGACCTCTCTGCACAGAATCATACTTGTTATTAATCTCTGTCTCTCTTCCACAGCATGTCTTTATCCTGTTCTTTTCTTCTCTCACCCCAACCGGTTGCAGCAGATGGCCCCGCCCCTCCCTGAGCCTGGTTCTGCTGGAGGTTTCTTCCTGTTAAAAGGGAGTTTTTCCTTCCCACTGTGGCCAAAGTGCTTGCTCATAGGGGGTCATATGATTGTTGGGTTTTTCTCTGTATGTATTATTGTAGGGTCTATCATACAATATAAAGCGCCATAAGGGGGCTGTTGTTGTGCTTTGGCGCTATATAAATAAAATTGAATTGAATTGAATTTGTTTAGCAACCGGAACCTTATCTGTCCCAGTGCTAAATCACTGAAGCTTGTTTACTTGCTAATGCTAGCTGAGTTTCTATACAAAGCACAGATCAAAATTGATCTCATATGCAAACCACAAGAATAAAGCTGCTGGCCTCTCAGCCTGCCCAGCTCCAGCCATTGCTATTGGGAGATAGACATGCCCTAAGAGACATCCACTTTGCTACAAGATGAAATAAGCACTGTTTTCAGCAGCAATATCTGACTGTGGCCATAAGATGGCAGTGATGTAATGGCCAGATTGCCAAATATATTAATAGGCTAGGACTTTTTAACACCACTGTCTGAGATGAAAATTGCTCTACTTTGATAAGTTTTAATGTATTTTTGTCTGTTTTTAGGTTTGACAAGGCAAATGCACTTGTACTAATGTAATGATGGATTGCCACTGGGAAACTAATGTGTTTACCACATGGGCACACAGCCAACCTGTGGCAACCAGAAATCTGGTTGGGTCTCAGGGGATCTACTTATCACTTATCTACGTATTTTACTCAGAGACATGCAAATTAATTTATAACTTTGTAATGTTTGTATTGAGTTTTCTAATTTTTTTTTCTTAGTTGATATTCTGACCCTTCACTAAATGGAACTACCATTAAAAATGGAGATAGTTTATTTCTTTGTAAGGGTTCAAACTTACAAATCTAGCAAGGAATCAAAGATTGTTTTCCCCCACTCTACAAACATGTTTTGGGATTGTACAGGGACAATATACAGGGACTTAAGAATATTTCCCCTAAATCTGCATTTTTTGTGGAGCAATTGTAAGAGTTACTAATCTAGCCTTACACAAAATATGTATGTGTCAGTTAAATTGGTGGTTTGTTTTCCCTCTCAACCTGTGCTACTGTAGAAAGCCAGCCTGGAGGTAGTGTGAAACTTCTGAATCAGGAACTGAGACAAAGAAATCCTGTCATCTGTGCTCAGGGACTCATCGCCACTTTTCCAATAAAGCATCAGGTCCTCATCTGTGTAAGCATCTGCAGACAGAAAGTAGGAATGGGAACAGCAGTCATTTCAATAGACATAGCTGGATCTGTGATAAGCACATAGAGCAAATTCATAAGTTAAAAGCTCTTATTCTGCTGATGGCTGAGTTCCAAATAAGAATCAAACTAATACTAATAATCAAATACATTTGGAAAAATTCCTGAATAACAGCAATAATTATATTTTAGTATTAATGAAGAAAGACAGAATATCAACCAAAAATCCAGAAAAAACCCCCACATAACTTAAAAGTTATAAAATGATGTGCATATTATTAAGTGAAAAAAGCACACTAATAAAATTAGACCTCCTACAGTCCAGCCAGATTTCTGCCTTCTATAGATTGGTTTTGTGCCAACGTGGCATACATTCAACCAGTTACAGATAGATACACTACACTGTAATGGACAGAAATATTACAGCACCCAAATGGTCTCCCTGCTCAAGAAAGCATATGTGTAGGCCCACCTTAAGTTGGCCATGAACAGGCTGAATCTAAACGATTCAGAGAAGGCCTGGGAGAAAGCCCTTGGGTCAGATGAACCCAAAATCGAGTTTTTTGGTATCAGTCATGTTTGCGTGTTTGAGTATGACCCAAAGTCTTCCAAAAATTAAACACTAATGTGGAAACATGTTGTGTGACTGGTTTTCTGCAAAGGTAGATGACAACTTCACCACACTGACACGGTACTTCAAGCATGACAGTGACCTAAAACATACAACGAGGTAACATAGGAGTGGCTAAAGAAGAAGCAAATTAACGTCATGGAGTTGCCTAGCCAGTCTCCACTTTCAATTTGGATTTTTAGTTGACATTCTCAAACTGTTAATTTCTTTGTGAGTCTCTTACAAATTTAGCGGGCGATAAATTATGATTGATTATGATTATTTCCCCTCCTGCATAGCAGCACAAGAAGGAGACCCATGGTCTACGAATACTTACAGCTCTCCAGCTCCAGTGTACATGTCTGTGAGTCCAGAGGGAAACGACTAAAGTCCATGTTGCAAGCTGCAGTAACTGTTACTCTGTGGAATTAAAAGTGGAATATAAACCTTAGTAGCTCTAGACATGTGGTCCTTTCCAGTAAGACATATTTTTCCTGTTTTCACCTCAGGCTGTACAGAACATGACCATCTGGGAAGACCCTTAACATGATGTTGTCAGTAGTGGTGTCGTGGATGAAGGACCTCTTGGAATGGACAAAGAACACATCAGGTACCCATATTTTCTTCACCAGGCGACCATCAAAGGTCATGCTTTTGTTTGTAACGCTTGGGAATGCCAGCCTTTCATCTTTCCAGTAGTGCCTCAGGTACAGAGTCATGGTGAAGTCCTGAGATGTAGGGAGAAAGAAGATAGCATTAAAAACATGTTTCATTTACTGAATTTTCCAGGGATTACATCACTGCAGCCAGTGGCTGCTAGATTATTAAAGTTGTTTACAGATAAATGTAGAGTAAGCCAAAATGCTGAACATATGTTAACCAAGTACAGTCGTCTTTTTTTTCTCTTCCTCCACGTTGCTCTGCAAGCAGAAATAGTTATGCCTGTGCATGCCCCCTCCACACCACAGATAATCTTTTGTCCTGTTCTCATAGTATTACAATTACATAACAACCGATTAATAATGACTAATGACTGTAGCAACATGTACTCTTGGCACCAAGTGAACAAGTACCTTTGATGTTGCGTAAGACAAGTTTAGGGGCATGTCTGAGTCTTTTCACACGTATGTATGTCTACTAATCAGAGATTCCACCTTTAAAGATCTAAACTATTTGTTCTTGCATGTTTCCAGTTCATGGTTTTAATAACCTACATTGCTTCATGGATTTTTTTTTATATCGCTGTCAAAAGTGATAGAAAATAAAAATTTTGTAAGAATACATTTCTGTCTTATACTAATTACAAGTTGGATTTAATAGAAATAAAACAACCTTATTTTGTCTGGTATAATTTAAATTCTAAAGCTGCTTAATAACAGTGAGTGCTAGACAGCAACTGCTGGAGTATTACAGAGTGTGCTTTCTGTCTTTATGGCTGTCATTAAAGCATTCCCAATGGCTTGCATTAAGCAAAGTGGGGGGGGGGGGGGGTTAAGCAAAGTGGGGGGGGGCGCAGACCCTGTGGACATTTATTTCACATACTTTTTTGAATTTCAGATTTGTGTTATGATACGTCCTGTGCAGGGAAGCAGGAGAAGGAATCTATTCGGGCTCAGCTAGCCCAGATAGCTATGGCCAACCCAGGTTTTATGGACTGGCTGCCCGCAGACTTAAAGAACTTTGTTATTGCCACAACCTCCTCTGCCTCACCATCATCGCCATGGCGGCAGCTGCCCAGTGTGCAGACTGAATCACAACAGCCTCGCTGTCACCCAGCTTTCCCTTCCCTGTCTACAGGAGTGCGAGTCGGCACATTTAGTCTCTTGTCTGTTTCGCTGCCCGAGTCACCACAGCCAGAAGCTGCTTCCAGCGTCACCTCAGCCATAGTGGCACCTGCCTCCACAACCACAGCTTCTAGGAGGAGGCGGCATTCACGTCATCAACGCACCTCACAAATGTTTGACGTGAGTGACTATATTTTGTCTTCTCATGTTTTTTCTAAGGAGAATCTTAGAACAGACACTGCCTTGCCAGTTCCTTGGCCTGGCTATGAAAGGCTCCACTACAGTGGCTTGCAAAAGTATTCAGCCCCCTTGAACTTTTCCACATTTTGTCACATTACAGCCACAAACATGAATCAGTTTTATTGGAATTCCACATGAAAGACCAACACAAAGTGGTGTACACGTGAGAAGGAACGAAAATCATACATGATTCCAAACATTTTTTACACATAAATAACTGAAAGAGGGGTGTGCGTAATTATTCAGCCCCCTTTGGTCTGAGTGCAGTCAGTTGCCCATAGACATTGCCTGATGAGTGCTAATGACTAAATAGAGTATGTGTAAATAGAGTGTGTACACCACTTTGTGTTGGTCTTTATATCAGGAAATAACATTTGTAGCTTGCTTGGTGTAACAATTTGGACCTCTGCTATGCTGTCTAGTTCAAGCACACAATTTGGTGTGACCTCAGGGTGCCTCTAGGCATTCTGATTCGGGTCTTTAAAAGATACCGTCTTGTTTTCACATGCGTTTTCATTCCCCAAACTCCATGAACAACCAGAGTGATCTCTTCACTTCTTAGGTTAAGACTACTTGCAGTCCTGTGGGTTTTATAGTTAGTGTCAGAAGCCAGATCACTCGCGGTTGCAGACGACCGCGAGAGATGCGGGACTGCTGTGTGACCTGCCTCACAGAAACCTGGGATAAGCAGAGATGGCAGTGTGTGCCTCATTATAAACAACAGCTAGTGCGATCTTGTGAACATGCACCCAGTTAAATCCTTTTGCTCACCGGACCTGGAGTACCTGATGATTAAGTGCCGGCCATTCTGGGAATCGAGGGAATTTACAGCAGTCATTATTACCGCTTTTTACATTCCCCCACAAGCCGACACTGACTGAGCACTCAGGGAACTGTACAGTGCAATCAGCAGTGAGGAAACCGCACACCCAGAGGCAGCGTTTATCACGACTGGAACTTTAACAAAGGAAACCTGAAAAAGGTTTTACCTAAACTCCACTGGGACTCCACTCCACTACTGGGCTTGTTGTTTTAAAAGCCCAGAGTCTTTTGGAGTGTAATTTGTTTCATAGCCTGACTGACAACTCTATAAAACAAAAACTACACACAAAATTCGAAGCACATAGTCGTAAATTTCCCCTAATCTTGGCATGATCCGAGCTCAGGCACTAGGGGCCTGAGCACAGCACTTACGTATGTGAGCAAAGGGTGAGAAGCTTCTGCCTGCAAGTTTGCTGTAGGATAAGTGCAGAGAGGCAGACAAAAGAGAACTTAAGTTTGACCAGGTAACCATGCAAATTATTCGTACTGTACAAATAATGTAAATATGATGGTTTATCATAAAAGATTGATAACAAACTGATCACTTGACCCATATTACGTTACTTGAATCAACAAATGGCGAAATGAAAAACCGAACAACAACGCTGTTGTTTTTTTAAGAGTCTTACATGTGTGTTTATTTCAAATTTTCAGTTGTTACCCTCCACAGCTAAATAAAGCACTCTAAATGGGTTTCAGTTATGTTCTGATGTACACAACAATGGACATAAGGGGCTTCTTTCAAAGAAAGGTTAATGTTATTTTATATATTATGCTTATATATGTCTATGCAAAACAAGAGGAATTTCAACACACAGCAGTATATTCACAGTTGAAGCCAAATGTTAACATACACTTTAGGGAAAAAAACATAAAAAACATTTTTTTTACTGTTAAACATCAATTTAGAGTAAACTCCATTCCATTGTGAGCTTAGGAAGCTTCTGATAAGTTAGTAGAGTCTGTTTGAGTAAACATTTAAAAAAAGTAAACATTAAGTCTGATTTGATGTTTTACATTTAAAAA
>VUQR01030464.1:0-14861 GCA_015108515.1 Hemichromis elongatus
CGGACACTTTTTGTTACTTCTCTCACATTGCCTGGACCCTTTTGGGGGAATGTAACAGCGCCCTTCAAACCAGAAACAACTGGAGCAGTTTGCTGATGAGGAGTGGGCCGAAATAGCTGCTGAGCGGTGCAGAAGTCTCACTGACAGTTACAGGAATCGTCTGATTGCAGTGATTGCCTCAAAAGGTTGTGCAACAAAATATGAAGTTGTGGGTACCATCATTTTTGTCCAGGCCTGTTTCATGCATTTATTTTTTAAATAATTCAGTTGAAGCATGGTTGAAAAGCAATGTCTGACTTTCACTGGTTAAGATTTATAGAACGTTTATTTATTATTACTTTTGTCAGATTAAGTTATTTCTGTGACCATTGTGAGCTCTTCTTTTATTGACCGAAGGGTACCAACCATTTGCTCCACGTCTGTATATAAATTTATTTAATTATTACTCATGATCAATGTTCCTTCTAAGCTGCGCGCATGTGAAATTGCACACTGCTGGCACGGTCTCTGCACACAGAAAATCTGTGTTGCACACAAGAAAAAAATCCATTTAATTAATTAATCCATTTAAATTAAAATAAATACATTAACAATTGTGTTTAGCAGTGTGAGTCAGTGAGCGGTGACTGGCTGCTCCAGCCAATGATGCGATTCACATTCGTATATATGCAGCTAATCAATGTGGCTGACAGGCTGTGACAGCGTCCTTATGTGCCCACACCGGTGTTTTAGCTAGCAGAGCGGCGTGGCTGACGTGGAGTGAAGCCACGTTAATGACAACGTGTACAACCACTGGAGACGTGAGCAGGACGGACGAACCGATGGACGGAAAAAGTCTGGACTTTATACCAGAGTTTAAATTGTGTTGATGGGCCACGTAAAAGCAGAGCTGTGATAACAAATATATGCAAAGTTTGTTTGTTTTTCCTGAATACTGTCGTTGTTTATGTTTACTGGAAGAAACAGTAAAAACTGCGTTTTATAAGGAAAGCGCTCGAAAGCGCTCTGCGCCTGTGAGCAAACACAACCCCTCCCCGCCACCCACCCTTTCCTATTGGTGGAAAGACGTACCATGTCGACCAATCAAAAAATTATAACTTTGTTGTTTGCAAAACTCAGTAACTTTCAGACAGAGTTACAGGGCTCTCTCCCAGACCACAGACTCATACTCATAATACATGTCAAAGAAAGTTGTGCTTTCAAAATTGGAGTTCAAGTTATTTTTACTTCCAGTAGTGTGAACATACTACACAGATCATGAACAAGATTTGTTTTTAATTTTCATTGTAAGTGTGTTAAAGCACTTAATTAAAAGTATTCTAACATAAATGTAAATGCAGTAATTTGATTCTTTTAATAAACCATGTGTAACAAACCCACAGCAGACCCAGGTGCACATTCATGCTTTGCAGCATGCTTTATTAACACACACACAGCTGCAGCTCCCCCACTGCAAGCTCAACATTACCACCACCCTATCACAGGACCCGGTACAATATGTACCGTATACCGGGTTGGCGGGGCATGATTGCGGATGCCGTGCAGGTGCGTCCGCCTTTCCTGCATGGCACCGCAGGCCACGCCCTGCCACACCATGTAACTTGGATGGATTGGATGCTGGCGTGACCACAGTGCACACGTCTAATGTTGCTCACGGTGGTCCAAGGGAGCGCTCAAGGAGTTTGTGTGTTCGCTCAGACACGTGAAGAATTAGAGGGAACATTAAATACAACAGTCCAGACATGCCTCGTAAGGATGTTTCTATAACATTTTCTTATTATGGATTAGGTCCGAGAGTTTTTAAGTGTGGAATAAATAATAATAGATTAATGCAACAGCAAATTGTGTCTTGTTCTCAGATGGACAGCAAGTGGAGAGTGATAGATGAGGTGAGGAGATGGAGGAGGAAGAGAGGCAGTGTAAGTTACAGGGCTTTTCCTGTCTTTCTAGAGGGCTTATATTTCACTTTCTAATATGCATGTCCACATAATTATGGATTATTATAATTATGATATTTAAACACACACAGTATTTTAAAGAACATATATTAAGAAACAGATTATATTAGATTTATATTTTAAATATGATAAAATGCTGATTTTACAGCAGTAAAATGATTGTATCTCTACAGTTTAAAAATGTAATAAGCCTACTCCCTGCACAGAGTGGATAATGAAACAAATGAAATCATCCTAAATTCAGTATTTCATATGTATTACTTTTTTTCTCATTGCTTTATTATTGTAGCTCTAGAAATAAATAATAAGGGAAGGATTCTGGATCAGCTCCATGATGGAAACTTTTGCCCATAGTATATACAGTACTCTGGAGAAGGTCTAAAATGTCACTGTGTGTGTGTGTGTATAGATTCTTTAAATGATTACTCATCATATAACACAGTCCAGACATGCCTTGGAAGGACCTGAGGAGGAAACAGTGACTAAAGGAGCTGTGTGAGGCTACTAAAGGCCGTGGATCCCTCAGCAGCTGGATTTCAAAGAGCACAGGTGTCAGGGTCGGGCGGTACCCCTACCGGTCAACCTGCCAGTATGTATGTGCATGCGTGGGCAAGTGTCTCCTGTCCATTTACCTGTCGCTTAGGAGGTTACCTAGCAACGGGCTACCTCCAACCCGGAAGTGCTGCCATCCAAAGCTGCCGCACCTGCATGCAATCTTCCAGCTGATGCCAATCACCTGCCGTCATCTGCAGGGCTATTTCATGGTGCGGCTGAGCGACGGACAGCGCTGGAGTATTGCACTAAGCCTGGTAGTGTTGTGAGCCATTAGCGTCTTTTCTGAAGTATCAAGCTACGTACTGATCCTGCTGCTGTGTATATAAATAAACGCACTGTTTTTTGCTTTGGAGCGCCGCGCCTGAGTCCACTCTTTACCCGCCATGACAACAGGTAACATTAGCACAGGAACCAGGTGTTGGAGACGTATTCCAATATAAAAAATAATAATAAGCACAACTGGAATGTTTTGCTTCTATAACATTTTCTGTCATCATTTTATTATAGATTAAGTGCAGAGTTGTTAAGGATAATTAAATAATAGTTTATTGCAATAGCAAATTGTGCCTTATTGTCAGATGGACAGCAAGTGCAGAGTGATAGATGAGACGAGGAGATGAAGGAGGAAGAGAGGCAGAGAGTGAGTCACAGGCAGAGCCGAGTTTATTTCTCACAGTTTTGTTGCCTTATGGTTCCATACAATGTCACCAGTCTTTGTGTTTTGTTATTATCTCATAACACTTGTTTAATCAGCTCCATCCCTCCTGTGGACCTTTTAATGTCTACAGTCTCAGATCAACACAGCTCTGCCCTCCAGTACTATCAGCAGCAGCAACACCTCAACAGCAACACTGTAGCCATCAGGTAAAATATTGTTGCCGCCTCAAAACAGTGATATAATATGATGTGATCCATATTAGATTCTTGATGAAAGTGTGTTGTTGTTATTCAGCCTGGTTCAATGTGCCCCTTTTTAACTTTGAGCACCCGGCCCTTTAAACGGCAGAACTTTAGATAGAGACTTCCAGACCTCACTGAGAGCTGAGAGCCATGCAGTAATATCTCCAGTGTGTCTGTGATCTGCCCCAATACATCTTCCTGGGAGGTGTCCTCCACTGGCTCCTTTCTATGTGGAGGAGCAGCGGTGGGACAGTGATTCAGTCTTAAATAACTGAGCTCTTCACCTGATCTCTACAGAACAGCCGAGCTACGCTCAGAGAAAGCGGCTCACTTCTACTGCTTGAATCCTAACCCACTTTTGAGGGATTTCTGGGGAATGATACGCTCGGGAAGCCTTTTAAACTGCTGTCAGCTGAAAATGACCCCTGCCAGCTGTGTGTGACCAGCGGGATTAAAAGCACCACTCGCTGCCATGAAAGCACTCTGTGGGACGGGCTCTTATTTGTTCACAAACACCATGGCTGTCTCTTCTTCTCACAGGACATATTTCTGAAGCTAGAACATGACATCAGAGGTCACATGAGCACTCTGTGTGACTTGACTCGGCGTCATCAGAGTTGAAAATAAACACAGAGCAGGACTGCCGAGATCCTTTAACCCGATGAAAATCCAGCTCCCAGCCTCAAACATTTACATTTTCCTTTGGATTAATGCCCATTTTCTCAGTTTCACGTGACATTTCTTTGTCTTTTTACTGCACTGTGACTTTTTAATAAGTAACACTCTACTTTAGGACCATCTCACAGCTTCCACCTCTTTGTCCTTGCAAACATCAATTTGCAATGATAAATGATGCATCTACAATCTCTGTTTAGCTGTTGAGCTCCTTTAATCCCAAGAACACAGCACAGAGAAACTGTAAAATATCAAACTAGGGCAGGGATAGGTCAGGAGGAAGAGTGTTAACCCCACTTCCTCACTGAGTGAATGGGTTAAAATGCAGACAACTACAACATTTTCCTACATGTGGAACTATAAGGGTTTAAAAATAAAAAAACGAGCAGAGATGTGCGCTACGGGTTAGCTGCAACTGTAAACCTGTCGTCTGGCACCGCCACCCCACAGTCCTCCCCGACCTGTCCAGCAGACTGGAACTAGCAGCCCAACCGGGGTCTGTCCAGTTTATCTGAACGCCGTCCTCACCTCCTTGTCTGAGATGTAGAGATGGTCTCCTCTCAGCACCATGTACCGACTCCTCCACAGCTCCCTGAAAATCCCTCGACCACAGAACTTCCGGATCCAGCCCACCTTCTCTGGCTGCTGGACGGGCAGCGGACCGCAGTCCTGAAAACCCTACAATACAACGATAACAGGAGGATTCAGAGAAACGCAGAGACCAGCAAAGACAAATGAAGATGCAATGCAAGAGAAACAAAAGAATCCAAGAAAGAAGACCCACAGAGGCAAGGCAATCAGCAAATGAGAGAAAACATTTAAACCATGAAGAATAAAGACAACGACGAGGATCGAGCTCAAAGACACAAACAGACAAACGGCCTGACAGAGACGAAACGAGGCATTCAACTACCCAGGAGATACAAACCGTTTCTGAGTAATGCAGAAAAAATTAGTAACATCTGAAGACACAAAATAATGTCAGAGAAACAGGAAATGAGGAACAAAAACAGAATCTAATGGAAAGCACCTCATAGAGACTAAAACAGGATGTAAACAACATCCAGGTGATGCGAAACACCCGAGAGACGAAAAGAAATCTGAAAACTAAAAAGTAAAAAAAGAAAGCGCTGCCAGCGTTTTAAGAATCGGTACCAACCAGGTCATTACAAGCTGGATGAACCTGAGCTACACACAGAGACTTCATCAGGGTCTAACAGACATCTAAACAGGATGGGGAGACAATCCTAAACACGTGTGTGAAACAAACATCAATCATATAAAATTATACACGACACATACCTGATACTGGTAAATAACAGAAATGCACACAGCCAGGAAATATAAGGTAAAAACAAGGCAAAGGTGTAAACATATAACGACTGTCTTCATCCTAACGAATCAAAATTAAAAACGAAATACAACATTAAATAAATTCAAAACAACGAAAAGAAAAATAAGTAAATAAATATCAGAAAGAGCCATGGCTTTGGCGGCATCGTGACGTCATCGATGATACTGAAACGCGCAGATTTTCTTTCTGAAGAAAAAAAGGAGAAACTTCCTGAATGAAGCTGCAGCTCGGAGCAGGATGGAGGCATCACTGCACCTCCCTCACCTGACATCACCTGACCCTCAGCTCAGTTTGTGTCAGAGACGTGTTTAAATAAAGGTTCAACAAAAATGAAGCTTCAGTTAAACACAAAGCAGCATCACGTGACCCAAACAAACGGACAGAAAACAGCATCGATCACCAATCACACTCTGATCGATCCTGAGCTCTCTCTCTCTTACTGACCCGCCTGCTCCGGTTGCTTTTCTTCATCCTCCTCCTCTCCGAGGCTCGCAGCACAATCACAACGACAGAGAGGAGGTTCGGCCCGGCGGCTGCGGCTGCGGCCCGGCCCGCTGCTGGTTCCGGTGGTTCTGGTGTCTGTGGGTCGGCTCAGTCGTCCCGGTTCTTCTTCGTCTCTTTCAGCTCAGTGTCTGTTGTCCGAAGCGACACTGCATCCTCCCTTGTGCGTGCGCGCGTTTGGAGGCAGATGCTTTTTCTCGCTTGTTCTGTGCACCCGCTCTCCCACGCGGACGCGCACCGCAGCATACTTGAGGTAAAAGGAGCTCGAGGGCACCACCTGGCGACACAGTAGCGCTACAACAGCGCTTTGATAATAGATGAAGAATAAAATGTCAGACGTGCTACACGAATATCATTAATTATCTCAAATACAAATAATTAAGAAGTCAGAATAAAACATGACCTGTTCAGTCTGGACTTCATCTCTCGAGCTTCATCTCTCACTCCTCCTCAAACGCTGACCCTCCTTTCCTTCTTCTGTTTCTTCAGAGCCGTTCTCAGTATCACTCTACCAACTTTTCTTTACAGTATGAAGCACTCTGACTATGATTTGGTGATACATAAATAAAACTAAACCGATGCGAGCGTTTTATTTTTCTTTCTTCACATTCATATTTGTATTCCTACAGCAGATGATTTCTCTGTCCTTCCTTCTCCTTTGACATTGTCTCTACTTTCTTTTTACACCTTTCATTCACCCGTTTCATTTGTTTCCCATCTTCTTGCTTCTCTTTTCTCTCCCCCCCCCTCTTCTCTTTCTTGTAATTTTAACCTGATAAATCTCAATCCTGACTCTTAAATATTTTTAAGAGATAAAATCCAAGTTTGGATTAAATATCCCAAAACACACACACACACACAATAGTATGACCTCTGAAATGAAACACAAATGAAAGTCTGTGGTAATGGTTCATTCTTTACTCTTCAGAGTGAAATAAACTCATCAGACTAAATTGTAAATTTTGAACTAAAACTCGTCTAGTCTTCGTCAGGCGTCTCTCTCTTCTTCCTTCTTTTGGAGACAAAAATCTGCAGAAACAGAAACAGAGACTTGAGTCAGCAGTTTGACTCCACCATCTTCAGCGCAGGCCTGGATCAACAGCCCTCCCCACAGATGACACGACAACAACAACAACATTTTTACAAACCGCAATATGTGACAAGATGATGTTCCTGAAGTTTTTGTTTAGGTTTCATTTTTATTTCAAGTGTTTGATTTGTATTTGTTAAAACAGTAAAGAAGCTCAGTCTAAGAATGAAATTGATTCATCATGACACTATTGACTCTTTGTTGCTTTGATGATTTTTATATGAAGGATTCTGCTCTGGTTCTGTGTTTGTGGGTCATGGCTTTATTGTTAGTCTCAACGCTGACAGTCAGCTTGCTAAACCACACTCTCTCTCCTTCAGCTTCTTAAACATGCAAGTTCATGTAGCACAGAGATGAATGTTTAAAGGTGATTAATGCTGAGACTTAGCAGCAGATCAGAATCAAGCAGTACAACTTTTAGACATTTTCTGCATCAGCACACAGAAAAAAGTACATTCAGTGTGAGCTGCTGGAGCTTTACAGCATTCACTGCTTTCAGGAACAAGCTGAACATAGAAATGTGTCACATGTGAAATATTCTGCCCCTTTCAGGGGTGCTTGTTAGTAGTAGGAATTAGGGGTACACCATATCATATCATTCACGATAATACCAGTCTTTTTTTTTGCCTGGGAAAAAAAAAATCATGATATACTAATTTCATAGTGTAAACATGTCACCCCATTAGCCAGCGCATTACACACGTACATCACGCAAAACAAAGTTATGCAAGTTGTGAAAGTGAAGGCAAACATGGCTGAAAGTGTTACTACTGAAGCTTTAACTCCCAAGAGAGCAGCTGCTTCAGTGGTGTGGAATTATTTTTTGGATACAAAGGAGCAGAACAGACCACGGCAATGTGCAAGGAGTGCAAGAAGCCTATAATATCGAAAGGGGGAACCAGAAACAGCTCTAAGTTATTTCACCATCTCTAGCATCACCATCCCAGACTCTGCGAGGATTGTCTGAAAGCCTGGGAGGAAAGCTCTGAGGCTAAGCTACAAAACGAAAACCAAGTTAGCTAGTTCAGAATGCATCGCTGAGTCTCTTCCAAGTCGTACTCTGTATGACAGAAAAAAGCGACCACTGGAACGATATTGCCACTCTGTCACCATTTATTTTGGCAAAAGATTTGATGCCAAGGAAGGCTTCATGCAGCTTGTTAAGATGCTGGACCCGTGATACACCGTCCTGAAAAGGACCCATTTTGCCCAATAAAGTTATTGCATTGAAAGCTGCCTGTGTATTTTTCTGTATTTTGTCATATCCTGAAATTGATCAATGACAATATTGTGATATTATTTTTGGGCAATATCACCCATCCTAGTTTCATTATTATTTTCTCCAATTTTCTTCAAATGTTATATTTTCCTAACTTTTCTATTGATGACAGTACAGCGTAGAGTGAAAAAAGGTCCATTGTTGTTGATGTCATGATGTTACAGTGCACTCACAGAGAGGCAGATTCAGACTAATCCAAATCAAACTACTACACCGAATTTACTGGTCTCCACACAGACTGTACAGGCAAACCTCATACAGTCCCCCGAATTCTGGAGCTGTCAGACTGGGGTGGGCACACTGACCCATATGACTTGGAGTTGTCCCAACATTTTTGGACTGAACTACACAAATTTTTTAACTCAACTATACGATGGGATATCCCTTTCTCGCCAAGACTGTTTGTTTTGGGGAACGCACCACTTCTTAAACATGTTCCGCCTAAAGCTGCTGAGTGGGTGCAGACTGCATTGATGTTGGTGCGTGAGCTCATTATCTCCCAGTGGTGGGCCCTTCCACCCCACCTGTCACATATAGCATATTCAGCTAGGAAGACTTGGCGCATTAGAACAACTCTCATACAGCTTCTGATTAAAGTGGAGAGCTTCCACCTGAAGCAGGATCCTTATTTGTTCAAAATAAAATGATCAAATTAAAACTCAGAGTGGGACAGATGTTGGTACCCTGACAAGCACTGTCAGAGATCACAGAGTGTGGTATACAGAAAGTCCCACACAGACAAAGGCTGGCTTGTGTTTGTACTCCCTCACTTTGGTTTTGTATTCTGTACTGTGCTGCTGTTATGCTGAGGCAATTTTTACATTTTGTGATCTGTATTTACAGTGGGCTGTAGTGTTGTGGAAAATTCAATAAAATATTTATTAATATTTATTAATTTATTAATATGTATTAATTAATATGAATCAGAATCAGAATGATTTTATTTATCCCCAAGGGGCAATTGAGAAGCAGCAGAGCAGCATGTCGTTAAAGATGAGGAAAGGGCGTACACAGACAATAAGAATTAGATTATAAATACAGTATATACACATTTTTGTTTTGTTTGTTTTTTTAATAAAATTAACAAATAAATCAGCATGGCTGAGTAAGTGAAGAAATAAATAACTGTCTGTGAATAAAGTGAATGAGTAGTCCAGGTAGAGGGTTTATGGGGGAGGGAGATAGTCGTATCAGCTGGAGTTAAATAGCAGAGTGGCTTTGGGGTCAAAGGTGGCTCTCCTCCTCTCAGTCCTGCAGGAAATGCAGCGGAGATGCTGCCCAGAGGGGAGTCATTGAAATGCGGGGTGAAGAATGTGGGTGGTGTCATCAATGATTTTGGCTGCCTGTCTGAGGGCCTGTTGGCTGAAAACCTGTGAGTGATCTAACAGGCAGGCCGATGGTTGTAGAGCACTGATGCAGTGTGCTGCATCTGTTCCTGTTCTGAAGGCTGAGGGAGTAAAACCAGCAGGTGATGGAGAAAGTCATGATGCTTTCCAGGAAGGCACAGTAAAAAGTCATCATGATGGTTGCACTGACTCCAAAGGAGTTGAGTCTCCTAAGGAGGTAAAGTCGTTGGTGACACCTCCTGAGTATCTCCTCTGTGTTGGCAGAGAATTCCAGGATGTTGTCAAAGACGGTTCCCAGATATTTGTACTCCTCAACTACCTCCACTGGCTTCCCGTGGATGATGGTGGTGAGTGAAGCAGCCAGATCCCTCTGCCTACTGGAGAAGGTCACCGCCATCTCTTTGGTTTTGCTCACGTTCAGTTCCAGTTTGCAGTCGTCGCACCTCTCTACAACACCACGGACCAGCAACACCACGGACCAGCTCTTCAGCTGGTCCGTGGTGTAGTGAGGGGCCTGACAGCAGAGACAGGAGAACTGTGTCGTCAGCGTATTTCACCAGGTGACAGTTGGGCTGAGTAGATCTGCAGTCCTCGGTGTAGAAGATGAAGAGCAGGGGAGAGAGCACACAGCCCTGGGGGGAGCCAGTGGAGGTGGAACGGAGACCAGACAAAGTGTTGTTGACCCGAACTTTCTGAGTCCTGTTGGTCAAAAAGTCCAATATCCACAGGGTCAGCTGGTCATCCAGGTGGAATCTGGAGGACAGTTTAGTGGCCAGGATGTGAGGCCAGGATTTGTTCAAAGAAGAATAACTTCTTATAAGAAAAAAACTATATATATCATCAAACTGTATATAACATATGCAGGACTCCTTAAACTAGGTTTTTAATTAAGCTGCAAAGCAGAACAAAATCAGGGCTGTAAACCCCAATTCAACCAGACCCAGAACCGATCTGGACTACAACAGTTCAAAATAGGACTACTTCAGGATTTAACCAAGACAGAACCAGAATCAAAACTAGATGATAGCAGCACTGAAAATCATGACGAACATACCAACATTAGGTGGACTTTACAACTGTGCACTATGTACAAACAGAGCTGACAACATGGCTGTCACTACACTGATGTGACAGACGACAAATCTATTCTCCACTCATTAAATTGGGGCACATTTGTGCTGAGGCTGCATAATAAAAGGAGGAATTCAAACTTTAACATGAAACAGCTCTATGACCAGCTTATTTAGTATACAGGTCCATGGAGTGGCAGGGGGTTTCTTCCAGTGTCTGTTCAGAATAAAACTACTGCAAGTGCCTGATGATTTGGTGGCCTGCCTCTAAGTGAATATGAGACTGAAATAATGTGGTGTGTGTTTCTCATCTTATCTTCTTTGCCACAAATAGTTCCTAGACTTCTGTAACGACATCATTACCATGGGTTTGATAACTAAAGGCTCCATCTTAAAACGGCACATTAGATTGAGAAAGCTGATTATTTCTCTGACCTATAGTTAGACACTACAATAGGTCATCCAACTAATTACTTTTTTAAGGTAACATTGTAATGATTATCCAACATTACCGAACTGAGGTTTGCAAAAGTGCAACTGATCACATTTGCAAACAGCATATTCCTTTAATATTAATTTCAAGGCATTGCATGCACCAACACAGTGGTGTTAATGTGCATGTACCTGCAAATAACACCCACAAAACAAGTAAATGTAACTCAAACCCAATGCAAGGGCGTTTCAAAGAAACTGCAGAAAATGGCATTATTTGCACTAACCCTTTCAACAGGAAGTGTAAAAAACACCCGATTTTCTCTCTCACCTGCCTTTCCGTCATATATGAAGGTTGTCTCAACGTTGAACTTGAGGCACTCTGCCAGCTTCCTCTGGATGCTGTCACCCACCTTCAGCTCATTAGTGTCCATGTGCTTCCCTTCTTTTCCTGAAAAGAAGAGAAACATTCAAAGCACTGAAAAAAACCCAAACTTGGGGTCCACCATCCAGCGAAAGGTGAAGAAGAGAGTGCAGTCAGGGTGGACTGGCTGGATTGTCATTGTCAGTAACTAATTACTGATTAGTCAACCCAAAAGGTAATCCTGTTACTTTATTGATTACTTTTTCAAAAGTAATTAGTTACTTTTGTTACTTTTTAAAAACATGATTTACAACCTGAGTAGGTAACAAAACAATAGATGTTTCAGCCCAATTCTACTTTTTCTGCATAATCATCATATTAAATGTAATCAAATAAAAAAGCCTCTTTTTAAAACTTGTTTTATTAGTTTTAATCTTTTGAACTTTATGCATCAACAAAAATTTAATTATGTGCAACATTCTGACTGAAAGAAATGTGTTTAACCTGTAAACCTATGTTCTGCATATTCCAGCATATAAAGTCAAACAGTGTTTTGTGTTCACACTCTTTCAAATCGATGCCAGTAAAACACAGCAGAAAATAAATAAAACCACAGACTCGGCGGTCCTGTGGCTCTATTTTCACCTGTTTAGCAGGAGTGGGGCAGGCGGAGGGTTACCCTGGTGCAGGTGTGTGCAGCGGTCATGTCAGCGTAAGGATCCGGGAGTTTCTCTGTGAATGTCCCGTGGCAGCGTACTCGCTGCTTGTCGGACGTTTAGGGGATTTTTCGCTGTAAAAAGAAGTTTTCTTCACGAGCAGTGAACAGCGGACGCTGATGTTTTTGTCACTTTTTACAGAATCAAACTCAAAGTGAGGTCGGTACTTCCAGCTTTAAACGCTGCACGTCGTACTCTCTCCATCACTACATATAATATCCACTGTTGATCTGCACACAGCTGTTGGCACGAACGTCACACTCGCTTACGTCATTGTCATGAGACACTCTCACAAACACAATCACGGCTTAGTAACGCAGCAACGCAGCGTGCTTATGGGAAATTAATGGTAACCTGCCTTTTTGTAATAGTAAACTCTTACTTTACTCATTACTTGAAAAAGTAATCGGATTACCTATCTCTGATCAGGAGTGACTTGTGACAGAAAGACGACAAAAAGAGCAAAAAGGAAGGTTTTGCTATTCGTGTCGATCTTGCATTGGGAGTTCAGTTTTGTGATTTCTTTTCATGGCTTTTTCAGAGACATTGAAGGCTTTTCACAACACTGTAGACTCTGTGGTGGACCTGCTAAAGTCAGTGTGCTGGGTTCTGCTTTGTGTTTTCCATTTCAGGAGTTTGTCACCTCGGTCGATAAGATCCTGTTGAATCTCTCAACTTTAACATTTTGGAAACTTTTGTTATTTTTAGGATTTTTCATTTAAAAAAAGTCAAATTCTGTCAGATGTTCCTTGTTTCAGTCTGTGTTTCACTTGGTATGATGTGATGCTGAGTGTACAGTCAACACTTCTGCTTCCTGTTTGCACTGATGACTCTGTAAAGTTGGGTGTTTCATTCTTACTGTAGATCAGCAACAGCCTTCCTGGAATTCCATGAAAGACGCCGCTGTAGACAACGGTCAGACAGTCCGCACAGCCCTGGTAGACATCTGCTCGGCCCTGGTCATCGTATGGAGACACCAACCCCTCAAACTCCATGACTCCTGATGGGAACACATCATTAACAAATTAACAAATCATTAACATCTCACCACAATAATGACTAACAGTTGAGACCTGGTTGGAAGATTTTTTCCCCCTTCCAGCTTTCTCCCACACCTGAAGCTACAAACCGACAGAGAGACAGGCACTTTTTCACAAGGTTCTTTGGTATCAACATGGTTCAAACTGGTCTAACTCTCTGGGTCACTGGTATGTAAGCATGTTAGCTACCTTGTGGCAGAACTGAGAACATTGCTGTACTCTGTAGTGTTATCTCAGTAGGTCGGACATCATGGTAGCAATGTTAGTGTTTGTTTTTTCTTTTTATTGCTGTGAATCAGAACAGACCTCTCACTTCCAACTAAAACCAAACACTATTAGTATAGTTGGTTTAATGCTTTGAAAAATCTTTTTACACTGCAAATTCCTTGTAGCTTGACAAGATTTATTGTCTTAAATTTAGCGATTATCTTGTCCATCTTGTTTTGAACATTACAAGCTAGTTTCCAGTCTCATGTGTTAGATGATTAAACTTGTTTCAAGTATATATTTCTTTTTTTTCTTATTTAGTCTGTATATCTAAATATGAACCATTTTGCATTTATTTCAAGCAAAAATAGCTTTTACTTTCTTCTTCTTTCTTTCATTTATTTGTATAGCGCTTTACGAACACACAAGGCAGTCCAAAGTGCTGAACAACACAGAGTAAAACAACTACCAATTTAAAAATACGATAAAATCGTAACGCAAAGTTAACTAAAAACAATAAAACAAAACAAATAAAAGAGAGCGATAGACGGCGTGCCGAACACACAGGCGCCATCTTGTCAGTGTTATTACAAACCCACTGGGTTTTAGATAGAGTGTAAAACAAAAATTATCTCAAAATAAGAAACATTCACCTTTTTCCTTGAAATAAGAAAGTTGGAAGGTATTTATTTCAGGTTTTTAAAGAAAGGACATCTTCAAGGTTATATTTTGTCATAACATAGACACTGTTTCTGAAATTGACTGGGTAATATGACGTAAAATCAAGTAGGTTTTCAACATCAGTCAGTTCAGTTGCTTGGGCAAGGTTGGGAATTGCAATTTCATAGGCAAGAAAGTCTTTGTTGAAACCCAAGGTTTCATACACCTGGTATTCAAAACAAAAAAGTACACTATTAACAATAAAAATGTTTTTTACAAGTCCAAAGATAGGGTTTAAACCATTTGCTGAAATGAGTATAAGAGACCTGTCACAGATGTATTTGTTTCCATGTAAAATAAGCCACTTTACTCTAACGGCATGATGTATAGCATCTTCAATCCCCAAAAAATCTACAACCTTTGATTGCAAATGGTCCATATTAGCAACCTCTGATATAGGACCTAGTTCTTTCTCATTTACAAATATCGGATGCTCAGTCCCTGCTTCACTTTGGCAACACTCCAGCAGCTGATTGTGGTTTACAAGAGACTTGCACACATTCTTAAAGTTTAATTTGGATGACCATTGTTTAAAAAAACTGTGTTTAGACTCGAATCTCATGCACATATGACGTATTACAGGTCCCAGGGCAATAATTTGAGAGGGAAGATGCAGCATGTAATGTTGCTTTGGGATTACATTTTTTTCTGGGA
>VUQR01030470.1:0-12974 GCA_015108515.1 Hemichromis elongatus
ACATCGGTGTGAACCGGCCGTTCAAAGTAAGGCTGAGAGCGGCGTGGGAGCGATGGATGACCGATGGAGACCACAGTTTCACTAAGAGTGGAAGGCAGCGCCGGGCGAGTTACGCCACAATTTGCGAATGGATTGTAGATGCTTGGGCTAACATGTCTGCTGGCACTGTTGTTCGAGCTTTCCGAGGAGCCGCACAGACAGTGACTCTGACAGTGAAGAAAGTGAACCTGGCATGTTTGGTGGAGATTTAGCGCAGCTGTTTAATTCAGAAACAGAGGACGAGGACTTCGATGAGTTTGATGACAATTACCGGTAAGAAAAATCTGAATACCAAACTCAGTTTTGCTCCCGCTCTATTTTTAAATACGCAAGGGCACCATGAGAACGTTAAAGGGGAACGTGTGGGCGTAGATTGTCTATAAAACTCGCGCCCTATAATCAGGTGCGCCTTATGTGTGTTAAATACAGTAAGGGACACATGACTGAGACTGCACCTTTTAGTACAGTGCGTCTTATGGTCGTGAAAATACGGTAGGATTTTTCATTTGTTCCTGTAAACGTTTTAATTGTGCTAAAATTATACCCAGCGAGGGGTTTGGAAGTGGAACAGGAAATAAATTATTGCTGCATTAAGCGTTTCTGTCTAAAGACCAGACATGCACTGATTGTGAAATACTTGGGTAATATCTGTGTTCAGAATATGGCTGACAGTGTCAATTCTGATGGGTTTTTTTCCTGTTATGTTTCCTACTGTTACAAAATCTAGAGAAGTATAAATGTTTTTTAAACCTTTTAGCTCTGCACACTTTCTTTTAACATTTATGCACCAGTGCAAAGTTATTAATCACTGGCATCTGTAAATGTCATTTTATGTTATAGTGGTAAACTTTTGCAGTATTGATATTGATACTGGCCGATTCCTGGGTGCACCCCTATGTGAGGCATCAGTGGAAAGAGAGGTAAACCAATATTATCAGTGTGGAAGAAAAAAATTTCAAAGTAATGGGAGGGCTGCAGAAAAAAGATAATCATTATTATAAGAGATGCATCTTTTTTTAATTTAATTTTTTATGTGATTTTAAATGACTGGATGCGAATCATGCTTCTAGCTAACTGATAGGTTTACCAAATGTGTCTTTAGCGTTGTGATTGCCTTGGCAGGCTTGCTTTCCACTGACTCAAAAGCTTGCATAACACAGTGGGAGACAGGACATCGAAGGTCATGCAAACAGAATGAAATCGTGTGCCGGCAAATGGATCAAATTTGGTAAAGGGTCACTGATATGGGATGCATTTGCTTTTCCTTTCTATCCCTTTCCTCTTGTGATGCGCAGGTTAGACCGTAAGAGGGGATGTGAGTCACACTGCAAGAGGAGGGCAAGATCAACACATGATTTTAGGTTTTGTTTTTTTCTTCCCATTGAAGCAAACTGGTTAAAGCTAGGATCTTTAGAACCATGCTGCTTCTCAGCAGGCAGGTTCAGACCTCTGCATGCAGCTGCTTGGGAAAGAGACAGAGGCAGTAAGGGGCAAGCAAAGACCTGTTTCTGTTCTTGGCACTTCTGCAGACTGTGTGTAGGTATGTATTGTGTTTAGGCATGGTTAGCTTGCACAAAACCATTCCATTTTTAGCTGCTTTCACTGTGTGTGGTTCAAATCACAGTGTGTGCATGCTTAAGTTAAACATAAAACTGTGTAGTTCAGTGATTAATCCATTAGACATTTTGTTTTTAAAACTAAAGTAATTTTTTTTTGTCTTGGTTTTCTCCCACTTCCTCCCATAATCCAAAGTAGGGTTGACCAAAATGAATCAATATAATTATCTTTGTAAGAAGAAAATAAAATATATATTTTTATCTTTACATTACTGGTGATTTAAATACTAAGTGCATCTCTTAGATTTAAAATGTAGTCTTTCCCTCCATTCACTGTACATGCATAATGGATGTGACTAAAAGTTGTAGTGGAGTACTCAACACTGTGTGCACCCTCTCTATTTCCCCTGCAATGCTTTTCATATTTTGTCACTTTGAAAAAATAAGTGTACAAGAGGATAACATCTATTATTCAGTACACTGACTGATTACCTTAAGCATTTGGTATTCACTGCGCTATTTGACAAATGAAATGAGATTGTGTTGGTAATTTCAGTGCATCTTTGCGAGCTCCATGCTGTAAACACAGGCTTGCTTTTTTGGAATGCTTGAGTTGATGATGGCCTTCGTGTGTTAATTGTACTGCAGTTATTGTTGTGTTTTCATCCATCTATCCATTCTCTCCTGGTGATCCTTTTCAGGGTTGTGGGGTGGGGGGGCTCGGCTCAGGGCTCCTGTGTCAGACTTTGAATTTTGTTGTATATCTGTCTTTTAATATAGTGTTATGGCGCCATTATACCCGCCATTCTCAGACTTTGCGAAGGGTGCCACACTCCAGAAGTGACATCACATTTGCTGGGTCAAGCCATGCTTTGGTTTCATTCCGGTTAATGGTGCACCTCTTGACTTTTGTAACCTTGTGTGGATGCTGCAGTTGGTGTCACAGAATTAAAGACACAATTTTTTTTAAGCAACTTTTTTTTTTTTTTTTAAATGGTTTTTCACTCCAGAAACTCAGATTCAGAGGTTATACACAAAGAGATTTTGAAAAAAGTTAGCCCTGGGATTGACTGGTAACCCATCCAGGGTGTATCCTGCCTTGTGCCCCTTTGACAGCACCAATAGGTTCCAGTGGGCCTGAAACTCTGAATAAGTGCTTTAAAAAATTATGGATGATTTTTTTTTTTATACTTCAGCAAGCTAGCCAGAGAAAAAAAAAATCTGTTTATGGAACCTGGGATGTGTTTGTGACTGCAAGTCAGGTATTTGTTTTCTAAAACCCAGTGTGGACTTAAATTTTCCCCTGACAGATGCCACACATGAAAGGAAGTCAAACTAACAACACCAAAACTTATAAAAACTAAACAAACTAAATCACAGCATACTAGAATTGAGCAGACTCACCCTGGAAACTACGTGAAACTACAATGAATCAGGAGTTCAGAAGAAATGAAGTGGCTCCACTGAGAGACTTAAAAGGATTCTTTTCCTTTGTTTTCATTCCCTGAAATGGGCTGACACTGGAAACAGGACAGCTGTGAACGTTTTGGAGGAAAGTAAAGAGTTTCTAACTTGCAACAATATTATCTGACTGTGCTGTAACATTTGAAGTACCCACAAGATAGTGGTAAAAAAAAGGGAAATTCGCCCCCTGTTGGTCACATTTATTTATGGGGTTTTGTTTTAGTGAAGTGAAGTAACCCAGATACTATTTCTCTGTGTATGGCACTTGTGTAATGTGGAGGCAGTGTGCAGGCAGCAGTGGTGGTAAGAAGGACCCAATGTACAGACACTCGGAGGTAGAAAGTAAACTAAAACTTTATTGCTAGATGGTAAATATAAAACTGAGAATACAAAACTTAAACTGAAAATAACAAGAAACTAAACTGGCAGAACACATAGCATGGCATAATGGTAGATCGCGACACTGACACAGAGAAACACAAGGCTTAAATACACAGAGGGAGCAATCAGGGAATGGGTAACAGGAGGGAAACAAGGCTGGGACAAATCAGGGCTAACGAGACAAAGGAAGCGAAGTGTGTGTGTAACATTATTGAATCAATGGTACAGAAGTGGAGGAAGCAAGAAGAATGAGTTAAGTTTGACTTAATGCATCTTATAATCCGGTCCGGAAAATACAGTACATGAATATTGTGTGAAGTGAACGCAGTTCCTAATATCAAGATATAGCATTTATTGTGAAAAATGTGTAAATGTAAGACTACTGAGCGCAGATTTGAATATGACCAATTGGCCAGTTTACCACCTTTCATTGTTTATACCGTTTAAAAAAAAAAACCCGGTGTGAAGTTACTCCAGACTGCCAACAGGTCTTTGCATAATACAGGCGCTCTATCACGTCATGAGCTGGATTATGCCATGTTGCAAGTTTTGTGAGGTGCTTTTGTGATATTTAATGGATCGGATTACATTTTTTATTTCTCCCCGATATCCGATCCAGTAATTTAGGTTAGTATTGGACCGATACTGATACTCTATATCAGATTGGTCCATCTCTAGTTTTAATTGCAGATAATTTTAGTTTAGCAACACAATATTCTGGTTAACACGGCAAAGCGTCACACACATTACTGGTTAAATTAATTAGCCGATTGACTTGGATGTTTATGAAAGACTTGTAAATCTTAGATGTGGGAATCACCAGAGACCACATGGTATAATTGTTATCATAAGACTTAAATATTGATGTGATATCTTTGAGTTTTTAAACATTTTGGGATATGCTTGGTAGTGTAGTAAGCTATATCATGATATATTGCAATTTATGACTTTTAAACTTTAAATATAATCTGTCTATATCGGCCTTATTATGTTCCACTCATTTCAGTCATTTTTATTGCTTGAAAATTGCTCAACACCTTCATAAATGTTACATGTACCTGACAAACTGAATTGTTTGTATTACAGCCCAACTTAACTGAATACAAACACGTGGGCTGCCGTGCTTTTACAGGTATTTTGAATGTGAGCCAGCAGCTGCCAGTACTCAGTGAGATAATCAGCTGTTACAGACACATGAATATATGGGCCGTAACGATCATGTGTCGCAAGTTAATGCAACCCTTTCTGCTGCAGCATACCTTTCGTCAACGTTAGGCTTCGCTTCCGTCTGGGTGCAGCTGCGTCTGTTGAAGCTGCATCCCAACTTTTCACGTGTGAATAACTGGCTGTTTTAAAGAAGCAAACAAAAGCTGTCATTTTCCACAGTGTTGCATGGACACAGGGCTTTGCACTCAAACTAGGCGATTGATTGATTTTTGTTCTTTTGTTAGTTTGCTCTGAATTGTGAGGTGGTTCAACTTAAGAGTGACCTGGTTTAAGGTTAGCTTTGTAGTCTATGGTTAATGTTATCGGAGGATGGTGGCGTTTTAGATGAGCCCACATTTTGTCTTGATTGGATTTGTTTTTCTAACCACCTCCTGTACACTAACCATCACCTATTTGATCCTGTAAAAAACAAAATAAACTTCCCTCAACATCACCACCAGATGGACTGAAAAAGCAATTGATTTTTACTATTAGCGCTTTAAATATTTGTAATTGCTTTCATGTAACAAGATAAACTTATCTCCCTTGCAAAATTTTATGAGAAAGGGAGCCTAAGATGTAGAGAAATATAAAGCAGCAGTTAAACTGGTCATGTACCATTGTCCCATTTTTGTGCAGGAAGTATACCGGATTTCCAAAAATATGAGAATTTATAGTGGGGACAGATGGTCATAACTACCGGAGATGCCATGGTCCAGATGGCAAACTTGGGTATTTATAAAAAAAATGAGTTTTGGCTGGATCTACTCAAAAAATGTTTTTAATTAATAATAATAAATAAAAAATCGTAACTGTGCAAATTAGGATTTTTTTTTTAGCTTTTGAGTGATTTAAGCTAGTTAACATTGTCTTTATAAAGTTGTCCTAGAGAGTAGACGGTGACATCATTTGATATCTGTGTATTTTCCCGCAGCAGCTGCATTTAGCATGTATGCAGTGAGGGAGTCCAATTCTCTTGTAGTCAGTAACTGACTCTTTTTGGCTGGAACTCGAGGAATCTATACAGTCTAGACACCAAATCTCCTCCCATGATCCCTGTGGGTCCTGAAGATGGGAGGAGGGGGGTCTGTGTGTGTGTGTGTGTGTGTGTCTGCACATATACATACCCACAGAGCAGGCGCCTCAAAGTAATACTCACTCAGGCCAGCTGTTAGGCCCCTGGTGGCTTTTTCCTCACTGTGGCAGACCCCGTCTCCACACTAACGGGCACAAAAACCTTGTGCAACTCCCAACTAAATGGACTTCTCTCTTATCTAATGTTTAGTTCCTAATCTCTCGACAGTGATGCTGTCATGTTGTCATACTATGTTGGTAAATGTGAGTAAATAAAATTGCCTCTTTCTGGATGACACATTGCTGATAAGTAAGCGTTTCGTCTCTCATTAGGTCTTGACCACCTGGAAAAGAGTCTGCTTTGTTGCCACAGTAGCCAAAACAGCTGTCTGTATAAATCAAGGTAGTCTGTGCCTCATTATTTTTACTCTATTGCACTGTGGAGACACTTATTTTGGTTTTAGACCTTCTCTAACGAGCAGGCTCACATTGTCGAGGGATGAGTGCTGTAAATCGGCCTTTAGAAAAGAGCACAGCTTCAAATCTTAGTAATATCGTCAAGCTAAGCTGTGGCTAATCAGTATGCACAACAGCAGCAACAAAGCACCTAAACAAATAATTCATCTGTCACTAATGCTGTTGTTTTTACCCATACTCTTTCTTTTTTGTGACATATCCAAATGTTTTCCTTCAGAAAAGGCCTATTGTGTAACTGTTATCTGATCAGTATGATGATATCATCAATGGGTTCCGGCCAAGATCTCTTCATCCTCCACTCTGTTTCCTGGGGAATAACATATGTGTATATGTGACCTGTTGCTCCAGGCTCTGTTGAGTAATATTGCTAATTATTCACAGTTAAAAAAAAACAACAACAACAATCAAACAAAAGAAACAAAAGACACAAAATGAAAAAAAAAAACGAGAGAGAGAGAGAGAGAGATGCACACAGGGCAAGCTACAGCATAGGAGAGAAGAATGCAACCTCTTATGCATTCCTCTCTGAAATAACTGGTGCAATCCCCTTTCTGTTTTGCAAGTTGTTTTCCAATCAGATCATGCCATATATCACATTCTTAAAGGGGACGTATTATTATGATCTTTTCTGAATGCATGATTTTTATTGTTGGAATCTACTTGACTAACTTTGCATGAACTGGGATGTGGTGCAGCCCTTTGAACGAATCTGTTTTTAGCTCTACCGCTTTCTTTTAAGCCATTTTTCTTCTACCTGGCTGCCCTGAGATAATTATATTACGGATATTTGCTCTCTCTTTGACATCAAGCATAGCCAATGGTGAAAAAAACCCAAAAAACAACAACTGTGAAATGGAGTGTGCAGAGCAGTCCAAAACTTTTTGCCTCACAAGGATTTCTTGTAGATATGCTGACCTCATTATTTGAAACATTGGCCACATTTCATATGAGCCGATTCAACGGTGCAGCAGTACATAAATGAAAGAAAGTAATAGGTTCCTTTTTTAATGAACTACAAATTGAGCTGCATGCTTGCCTACATGTAATTAAGTTAACCTGAAGTAAAAAGATCCCAAATGGAAGCAAAGAAAGGAAAAAAGTGACACCAGGGCCAAACCAAAGCTTAATCTAAAGCCTTTTCCATATACATAGGGCACACAATATTTTAAATGGAACAATTGAAAGTGTATGCATTTGGATTTAGGACAAACAGTTCTGTTGAGTCACTGACTCTCACCCTGGTTTTTGTTATTTGAAATCACTTCAGCATCAGAAACACTGTTATGAAATCTCGGCTTGTGATTGCACCGTTTCTGACTAGAAAATAAGTATTTACTGAACCATCTGTGTTTGTTTAAAGCTTTTGTAGCCAAGTTAGACTGTCTTTACTGATAGATTGCTCAAACTTGAATCGGCTTCTTTTATGTTGGCATCATTGCAGTTTTCGCTGTCTCAGTGCAGCATGTGGGATCTTCCAAACTTATCTCTCTATCGCACATACAGATGCTGCTTATAAGACTTGTGTGCTTAAAGAGAAAGTCCAAGTTGAGTTAGGAACGCATCGTGGGAGCTTGTCACCACCTGGTTCTATAACACAAGCGCACAAACTATGTCACACACTCACCCTGTTCCCCACTCCATACCCAAGCAGGCAGCCCCAGCTGTTGTTTTCTCTGCAGACAACCTGCTACCTAGCGTGCCAGCTCTTTCTTTTGGTAAACAGTTCACCTTTACAGTTCAGAAATTTTTCCTCCTGGAGATGATATGATCAAAGGCGGAGATGAGGGCAGCACAAGCTGAAGTTAGGGCATTTGTATGTGGTCGGTGCGCCTCTGTTTGTCTTAAAAAAAAAAGAAAAAAAGTTCCATTGTCGTTTCAGTTAAACAGGAATAAGCAATCACTCTTTGATTATTTTTCTTTTCCCCCTCCCTGTCCAGTTTATTATGAAGTACTGTCATGCTGTCCTGTCCCTTTATGTTGTACTAAGCTCCTCTTTATAGAGCTTTAAGAGGGGGCCTGCAATCCTCGCAGCATCTGGATCCACTTAGACTCTAAGAAGAGCATAAGCACTTCCACTGCTGCAGCCTGAGAGTCTCATAGCCTGAGTGGCTTGCTTGTGTATCTGTTGCTGTTTTTACTCCAGTGGGCATTCAGACAAATGGGTCTTTCCCCAGGCATTTAGATAATGTCTGTAAGACATGTAATGTTAATAGCAGGAAAACGGCACAAAGACTGTTTTTTTTTCTTTACTTTTATTTTGTGTGTGTGTTTGTGCTGTCTTGTCACTGTGCGGTTGTTGTTACCCAATGATTTGCATCCAATAAGTCTTTTCTTAATTTCTGTAGTACTCCAATCCATCTACTTACATGCAACCTTTTCTGTGCAGCTTTCTTTTTCCCTCCTGAAAGTTTGTCTTTCCTATTCTTAATCTGCGTGCTGATAAAATAATGCGATATATGTTAGAAATAAGCTGTTTAATGCCAGCATTCTGGGTAAAATTTCAGAGTTTTGAAACAATACTGAGGAGAGCCTATTTGCTTGGCCTTTCCTCTATTCTGGTAACTTTCAGGCATTTGCAACACAGATGAATATGTCGTCATTTTAAACATGACAAGTGACGGATTGTTGTGTATATTCGAACCCGTATATGAAATCTTAACTCTAGGCTGTCACCATATGTTCCAGTACTCCGCAGGTTTGCATAATTATGGCTTGAAAAATGAGGCTTTGCTTAGTCACCTGATATGAGTTGCCCTATTTTGCATCTGTCATCATGATAAAATGGTTCCCTCATTCCTTTTCCAATAGGTCGGTGGGGTTTAGCTGCCAGACCGTCTGCACTAAAGATTGCTGCAAAGCTTTTAGTAAACTCTTATCCTATCAAATGACGAGAAATAAACTATACACATCGATGTATTTGTATGGCTAGCTTCCCTTCCATCAACATTAGTAGCTTATTACCACCTGCAGCTACACTTCTACATTGTTAACCTTGAACTAGACCAGCAAATGTTTTCTTCTTAAGTGACTCACTGTGGAGAATTACGTGGAAATCTAAACCCCCAACCTCAAGAGCTGGTCTACATGCCTCCGACACTCTGGCTGCATTCTCTAGAGGGTCCTGAATAAACAGCCACATGTGTACACGCATGTATATAAGAAACCTGATTCTTAAGTGTCTGTTTAATCGACAGATAAAGGACAGTTGACAGATGTGGATTACCTTGGGTGCTAAATTGTGTACAATAAAAATTAATACAAAATTGCTAAGAAGAGACTATGTAACCTTGTGCTACTCGCACCTTGTTGTACTCTGAATGTTTATGCAGTTTAAATGTATAGTCATCATTTTTCCATAATGTTGATGTATGGGATTTATGCCAAGGATATTTATAGCATTTTTACACACTGTGGATATGCTGGTCTCTGTGCTCTCGTATGTGGAGGACAGAAATCAAGGCTGATGACAACTGTATTTTTTCATCACCTTCTAATTTTATTCTTTGTTCCAGTTTTGATTTATCATGCAAGTTCATTGTATACCTCTGCCTTCTTTGCCTTAACACATGTCGTCATATGAAAATGTTCCTAGCAGGTCTTTTTCATTTTGTTCATGTTTTGGGAGATGAAATCTGAGTCTGGGTCATGTCAGTGTTACCTGAACATCTTAGTGCAAATAATTTGAGTCTTATTGTGAGAGCTCATCCCATGCTTCAAGTTTTGGACAAAGAAAACAGGAGAGCAAGGGGGGGGTGCATAGGAAACCGACAGAGAGAGAGCAAGAGAGAGATAAAGGGCTGAAAGCCACCTCGTGGGTGGATGTACGTCAGCTAACTGTTAACACACTAGGTTCAGATTATAAAACGCGAGCGAATGATTCTCCTATGATCTCACTTCCAAACAATGTGCTTCATGTTTCTCCATCTGCAACCTTTTTTCCTTTTTCCTCCGTTTTTATAGCCCCTCTCCTCTTCCCCTCATCCTCATCTCCCCAACACTTTGTGACTGCGGTAAGTTAATGGGCCCTTCTCAGAGTCAGAGGGAGCCTACATTTCTTCTTAATTGGTGTTTGGGGTGGTGCATGAGAGGAACACAAATGTTTGCCATACCAGCACTGAAGCAATGATGTAGGGCCTAGTGGCATGTGACTGAATGTTCAGGGTATTGAGTTTGTTGCTCAAAGCCAGTGAGACTTTGCCATATTGAACAATTCCCATAATTACTAACGAGACTGACAGACAAGCATACAATAGTGTGCTAAAATAATGAGTTGTTTTAGGCCCACCCATGTCAGTGCTGTTGTTTGTATAGAGCCACCTCTACCTTTTGGCGAGATTTCTCTTAGTTTTAGATTTTTAAAAGCCAATCTGAGTTTGGCTGACACTTGCAGCCTCCAGAACACTCATCAAATAAGAAAGGGAAAAATACAATACAGTTCCCGCTGCACTGTTCTGTGCATTAATTTTCAGCCTTTCCCCGGCATTGAATAAAACCTGTCCCTGAAGCCTCATCTCATAGACAAAATAAAACGGACGAACCCATTGTGATATAACCTGTCAGGTTTGGACTCCTTTTTTTTTTTTTTTTTTACCCGGAGGAAAATCCCGTTTTTAATTTGTGAATCTGGAGGTGAGTTGGAACAAAGACGGGGTGTTTTTCTGCCTGGGCAAGGAAGAGAAAAAGTTATGAAACACATCAAACAAATCTGCAATGCCTGGAGCAAAATGTGCAGTGGCCAGGTGCTAACTGTTAAAACTAAATAACACTAATCAAAACTGTCAAGACAAAGAATTTAGGGTATTTTTACACCTACAATTAATTGTCTCTGGTCAGAATCAGTTGATTAGTTGAACTTGTAACTTTTCCATTCCAGTGCATCCCTTGTGGACTAGTGGGAACATGGAGAATTTCTTTAATTATCATTTCTTTTTATGGCTAGTTTGTATATTCAGGATGTCTGCGTTAGCCTGCTACATCCCTGAAATCAAAATATAGCTGGCTACAGGAAGGTGTTTAGCTCAGACTTAGAGGGTAGCCATGGAAGTTGGGTTGGATCAAGGTTGAATGGAGATCATTTGGAACTGTAGCGAGACCACCTACTTCAAAGGGTCTCTTTGTAGTTGATTTGGTCTGAACTTGTGTGCATTTACTCTGTTTCAACTCTGTTTCAAAAAAACAACCAGAGTTTTATTTAAACAGACTAAACAGCGCGGGAGTGAAAGCACGCTTAGACTATAGTAGAGTATAAAAAGTGTTTGCCAACACTGAAATACCTTAAGCTACACTACACAAAAAAAGACCAACTTGGGGCAACTCCTCTTGTTGGTAGTTGTATAGAGGTCTAAGGGAAAATGGCTATAGAGTCCCTTGCTCTGTGACCTTAGTAAACACTTTCCCCAATGACTTTACAGACTTACTGTTTAGTTTAATCTCAAGTTGAATAAAACATGGAGCTCATTTTGTAAATTATCACGAGTGAGCAGATTGATAAGTCATTAGCCAGTAAGTGTGTGGACCCTCCGATGTGGAAAGTGGAAACGCTCACCTTGTGCCTTTGTAACAGGACTTCAGTGATTTATAGGTGATGTCATAGTGGCTATGTCCAACTGTTATACAGTTTATGATTTAAACAGATGAATATTTTTTGGAAAATATTTATTGCACACATAGGAACATAAGTTGTCATCAACCTGAGCTATTCTTACTTCCTGGGCTCTTTGCAATGGAGACTCTCACTGAGCTAAAACAACAGAAATGGAGGTATATGAGAAGAGCCTGCTACTCGGCTGTTATAAGAAACAGCTAATAGGAAAAAAAAAAAGGTGCAGTGTAGAATCACATGCATTGGAAAGAAGGGCTTTGGAGATGTTAGCACGATTAAAAACTTGATTTTCTTTTTTTAATTTGAGTGTTTTGTTTTTTAATAACCTTCATGCTTTCTCCTCTCTTTGTCCTTGTCTACACATTAACTGAGCCACACATTAAGTGACGTATACACTTACTCATAAACCTAGCCAATTATAGGTTGGACAATCAGTCTGATGCTCAGTAGTCAGTAATATTTTACTAAGATTTATATACAGTCATGTGAAGAAAAATGTTTTCACACGACTCAATGTATTTTGTTAAGTACACCCTTACTTGTATCCATAGGAATTAAGAGGGTAAGTAGCAGCCAGGTGCTGCTAGTCAGATCCACTTGATTAACATTCACACATTTGCCACAGTCTTCCCAGGAATCCCTGCAAATTCACCCCAAGGTCAGACCATGCAATGTTCAGAGAAACTGCAAAACATCTCAGACTATACAAGCCTGAGGTACCAAGTTAAATTCTAATGACAGCTCAATTTGATAAAAATGGAACGAGTATGGCTTGTTTGGAAGTGTTGCTAGGAGAAAGCCTCTTCTCTCTAAAACTGTGGTATCGGTTGGTAGAATTGCATCTGAACAAAAGACTTCTGGAACAATGTCCTTTGGATTAGGGCTGGGTATCTTCACTGATTTCTAGAATCGATTCGATTCCGATTCACAAGGTCCTGAATCGATTCGATCCACGATTCGATTCGATTTGAATCGGGGAAATTTTGCCTCAGATGTCAGAAATAGTATAATTTTGATCACATATCAGTACATTTCCATATTTCTTATGTCTATAAAAAGAAAGCTGACACTTCTTAGACTTTATCAGAGCTGTGAGCATCACAGCAGATGCCTTTGTGTCAAAGTAACTGAGGATAAAACACAGAAAATGTGTTTTATCCTCTGGAATTTATAGC
>VUQR01030489.1:10044-23691 GCA_015108515.1 Hemichromis elongatus
GAAAAAAAAAAAAAAAAAAATAAATAAAAATATTAAATGAAAAAAAAAAAAAAAAAAAAAAAAAAAAAAAAAACTTTTTCAGTCAATAGTTGTGTGTAATGTCAGAGGAAACTGATGTCAGGGAAGAGAAGGGAAGTTAGGATACACTCCAATCATACAATGGCAAAAAAAAAAGCATTTAATATGTGAGAAAAACATTTCTAATGTATAGTAATTAACACAAAATTCATGCTTTTCTGTTGTAGTGGGTATGATCACGCTTGTCTCAGTCTCAGCACCCCTATTACTGCTTCTCCTGGTCTTGCCTGTGGTCTTTCTGGTCTGCAGGAGAAGGAGACAAGCCGAGAAGTCTGAAGACCTTGTCCATTTTCAAAGTGTGTGCTCACAGAGTTACAGTACATGTGAGAAAGTATTTCAACTTGCTAATGTATGATATTCTCATGTTTGTGTTGCAGTGATTTCAAACAATTACACCATTGATGGTGAGGAAGAGAAGAATTATATCAGCTTTAAGCAGAACGACACAATGAAGAAGGTGGCTCAAGGACAGTGTATGGAGAGAGTTGTGTGTGAAGAGGATCACGATAATAAATGTGACTGCGTGTTCAAAGATACCACAGCACAATCATACTTTTAATAATTCAGTGATTATCAGCCCAAATTTGCTCTCTGTGTTGCCTACAAAAAGATGTCTTAGTTGATAGATAAGTATTATCTGTATGTGGTTTGTTTGTGTTGTGCAGTGTGTGTTTTGCAAAGCAAGAGAGCTGTTTGCATTTAGACACGTGACACAGTAATGCTAAATAAATATTTTAGTTATTCCAGACACACACACACAGGGTAGCTCCAGTAAATCACACTTTAATTGTTATAATACAGTGAGGTGGGGGTCATACACAGTTGCATTAATTACACTCAGGTTAAAGAGTCCTGAGCCCCACGTAGCTATTATGTATTTTATATTTTATTCTTATAACTAGTGATGTGATTGTTGATTACTGATTTTTTGGGGGGTTTTTTGTCTTATACTTATTTTAATGATTATGTAAACTGCTTGTTTTTATGTTGATTTTACTCTGCTGTGTACAGTGTCCTTGAGTGCTCTGAAAGGCACTTTCAAATAAAATGTATTATTACTGTTGATCACTTAATACAGCAGATAATAATCTTTTTCACATCATCATTGTTCCTAAATTGAAATGTAACTTCATTATTAGTGGTTTTAATCATTTTGTCATTATTGTCCATGTGGATGTTGTTCAGCTTTACTCCAAATTCAAATAAAGATTACTGCCAAAATATGGATTAATGCTTAAATCTCATTACACACACAATTTCAACAATTTAGGAAATTATTGATCAGCCGCCTTGGGCCGTGACAAATAGTAGGTATGTCCTGTTTAGGGCAGGAATTGCTCAGAAGGTAGAGTGTTTGCCCCAAGGTCGGGGGTTCGAATCCACTGAATGGCAACCCTGAGGTACCCCTGAGCAAGGTACCATCCCTACACACTGCTCCCCGGTGCGCCTGCTTACTGGCTGCCCACTGCTTCACAGAGTGAGTGGGTCAAATGCAGAGAAGTAATTTCCCCACGGGGATCAATAAAGTATACATTATTATTATTATTATTATTAAGTTACACATTGGGAATAATCTGTTCAGTTAAGCTGTGCTTGAAGCTGTTGGCTTTGGGTCTGTCAGACCTCTTCCTTTTAGTTTGCCCCAGTTTCTAAGTGCCTTTTGATGTTAAAGAAACTGTACTCACTGACACCTTGACTTTATTTGCAATTTTTCTGTAGGAAAGATCTACATTTTTAAGTGTTATGATGGTCTGTCTCTTTTCCGTTGTTAATTTCCTTTTTCTTGCCATGTTTATAGCAACACACTACTTTCTGCAGTACAATACTGTTTAGTTGATGCATAAAAGCAGTATGATAACACAGTGTGTTCCAACACTGCTTTTATGCAGACAGAGGTTGTAATCCAAAAAAGTTGGAATATCTTTAGGAATTCGTTGCAGCAGCTTTAAAGACTTGACCATCTCCATTGCTGCAGAAACTGGTGTTTATGTAGGCTACACTTGTACTGAGTAGGAAATGCTCTGTATCTCATTGTACCACTGTATAGTGACAATAAAGGCATTCTATTCTATTCTATTCTAGAAAATGAGTGGATGCATGGAAAAATGTACCTACATTTTTTTAATGTAGATATGGCAACATCAGCAAACAGAAATAGATGAATGCAAATCAAAGGGTAGAAAAAATAATACATCAGGCCAGCAAGACCACATGAAAACGCATCTAAGGCTGTTACTAGTAGATACTAATATTCTGTTTTAAGCCCAGGTTCAAGCTTCTTCTCACATTGTGGCAAATTGAAACTTCACAAGTTTTTGTCTTCTATTAGCTTTAGGTCTATTACCTCTCTCACTACAGCAGAGATAAAATCCTTAGAGAAGGAGTTAGTAAAACTCTGTATCTCAGTATGGGATGCAAACCCATGAATATGTTGTTGTTGTTATAATATACAAACACATTCAGATAGTCACTTCCTTTTTTCTTATATGTCCCTCACTGTGCATGTAGCTTAAAAAAACTGTTAGAAGTAAATGTTAACTTGAGAGATGTTAACTCACTTCTGTCAGTACTGTAAATGTATCAAAAATGGGTGTGTGTGAAAACTTTTGTCACTTATAGAAAAGCAGCAAACTTGCTGCTGTCTTACAGTGTCTGTATCTGACTCTTCTGGGCTTATTCACCAGGATGTGCGGTCATATAGAGAAGCGGCTTGTAGGTGAATTAGACGTGTGTTTGTGTGTAAAGAAATCTATTGTAGAGTATATCTATTTTTTCTTAATTCACTTCAAAGCATATACAATTTTGCAACTAATATAAATACAGTATTAAATAAGTTGCAGAATACAGTATGTAATTCTTTAATTACAGTACATTTGACATGTATGCAGTGACACCTGTTTTTATTTGTTCTGTCCTCTAGTCTTTTTTCTCTTGATGTCATCTTCACCTGCTGCAGGTTGGTTTACTCTGTTACCTAACCAGCACTATTTATGTACTTAAGCCTTGTGAAATATTCAAATTTTGGATGCTGTTTGATATATCTCTGCCAGTTGGCCAGATCAGATTAACTGGATTGTCCAAGTCATGCTCTGGAAGAGCTGAAATTTATTACAACAGTGAATGGGGAACAGTCTGTGATGATGGCTGGGACATTAATGATGCTAAGGTGGTCTGCAGGCAGCTGGGCTGTGGGGCAGCAGTGAGTGTCCATCAATCAGCTTACTTTGGTCAAGGTACAGGATAGATCTGGCTTGATGATGTGGCCTGTTCAGGAAGTGAAAGTTCTCTCACTGAATGTCGGCACAGTGGATTTGGGACACATAACTGTGGGCATAGTGAGGATGCTGGTGTTGTCTGTTCAGGTAAGGTAAAGAATTGCTATGCTATCTATATTGTGCCCAAGAAAACAGGTCAAAACAATAGCTCCTAAGTTTGGTGGCAATAAAGGGCTTCTGAAGTTTATAAAGGAGAAAAAAAAAGTTTTGCAAATATTTATATAGTGTCAGTGCCAGAAAAGAGCTCAGAACAATAGCATACAATTATATTATTCTCATCATGGTCCCTGAACCTAACTCTAACTATATACTACACCCTAACTATATACACCCAAACCCTCCGTTTCCCCTAATATCTTACTCCTGGGAGACTTTAATATTTACATGGATAACATTGATCATCCTCTCACCAAAGACTTGTCATCCTGCCTCAAGCGTTTTGGCTTTAAACAACATATAAACTTCCCTACTCATACTAAGGGCCATACTTTGGACCTAGTTTGTTGCTCTGGACTTACTCCTTTTAACCGCAAAGCTGACGAGCTGCTAATTTCTGATCATTTGCCTTTTTCTTTCAATATCAAAATGACCTTTTCTCTAACTAACAACCCTCGTACCATTTCTTTTCGGAATATTAAGAAAATCATTCCTGATACCCTTTCTTTTCCTTTCTCTAGTCATTTGCATTTTCATAACCTGCTCACCCAAGAGGACTTGGTTTCCTATTATAACTCTAGCCTCAATAGTATTCGACACTCTGTTGCCCCACTCAAGACCAAATCTGTATCATTCTCTCAGTCAGCACCCTGGTTTACAGCTGAACTCGGGCTCCTGAAAGCAAAAGGCAGATGGTTTGCACACCTTTATAAGCAAACTGGTCTGAATATCCACAAGGAAATGTTTAATAATCAGATTATGTATTACAAGGGGTGTATTAATCAAACAAAATCTGCGTACTACTCCACCATTATCTGTTCAAATGATGACTCAACCAAGATACTGTTTTCACTGTTCAATTCCATTTTTAGGTCACCAGATCTTTTACCTGCTCACCTTTACTCATCTTCCTTCTGTGATTCTCTAATGTTATTTTTCATTGAGAAAATTCACAAAATACACTAAGACCTGGTTTCTGATGTTCTATGTAGCTCTTCCTTTATAATTCCTCTCCCATCATACTGTTTTTCTGCTCTCCAGCTTCCCTCTGTTACTGATATTTCAGACCTCATCTGTAAGTCAAAACCTTCTACTTGTCAGCTAAACCCCATTCCTACAGTTTTGGTTAAGGCATGTCTACCCTCTTTGCTTCCCCTCATGTCTGCTATCATCTATTCTTCACTTACCACTGGAATTGTTCCTGCTTTCCTCAAAACTGCTGCCATCACCCCAATTTTGAAAAAACCTGGTCTAGACCCCAATAACTTTGATAATTTCCATCCTTATTCCAATCTACCATTCCTTTCAAAAATTCTTGAGAAGATAGTTGGCACACAACTCCACTCACACTTAACTGATAATAATCTGTATGAACAGTTCCAGTCTGGTTTTCGCCCCCGCCATAGCACTGAAACAGCACTTATAAAAATAACCAATGATCTTCTTATGGCAGCTGACCGGTTTACTTTTCATTTTTATTCTCCTCGATCTAAGTGCTGCTTTCGACACTATTTCTCACTCTATTCTTCTTAGTAGGCTAGCCTCCATTGGTCTCTCCCATACTCCACTAGTCTGGATTAAATCATACTTGTCTGATCGCACTCAGTTTATTCAACTCAAATCCTTTACTTCCCAGTCATTTCCTGTTACCACTGGCGTGCCCCAGGGATCTGTCCTGGGGCCCCTTCTTTTCATTATCTACCTTCTTGTGCTTGGACACATTTTTCGTAAATATAATATCCAGTTTTGCTGTTATGCTGATGACACCCAGCTTTATCTGTCCACTAAACCTGATTCCGCTCTCCCACCCATCCTCCCTCACCCTCTGCTTAGCCGAACTAAATCCATGGTTCTCTTCCATGGGACGATCGAGGCTCAAGAGTTGGCAGTTTGTTATCGGAAGGTTGCCAGTTCGAGCCCCAGCTCCAACAGTCTCGGTCGTTGTGTCCTTGGGCAAGACACTTCATCCGTTGCCTACTGGTGGTGGTCAGAGGGCCCGGTGGTACCCGCCAGTGTCCAGCAGCCTCACCTCTGTCAGTGCGCTCCAGGGCAGCTGTGGCTACAATGTAGCTTGCCATCACCAGTGTGTGAATGTGTGGATGACTGAATGTAGTGTAAAGCGCTTTGGGGTCCATAGGGACTAAGTAAAGTGCTATACAAATACAGGCCATTTACTATTTACCATTCCAGATTTCTCAAACTCAATAGTAACAAATCCAAGCTTCTCTTGGTAGGCACTAAATCAACATTATCCAGAACCAACAGTTTCTCTATTACTATAAAAAACTTTCCAGTTTCTGTTTCCTCCTCTGTAAAAAGTCTGGGTGTCATCATCGACAGTACTCTATCTTTCAATTCACACATTAATAATATCACTCGCTCTGCATATTTTCAATTGCGCAATATTAATCGTCTCCGTCCTTTTCTCACTCCACATGCCATTCTAATTCACAGCCTTGTTACTTCCCGGATTGATTACTGTAATTGACTTCTTTATGTTCTTCCTCAAAAATCCATCCACAAGCTCCAACGCATCCAGAACTCTGCTGCCCGTATTATCTCCAGGACCCCTTCTATCCACCACATCACTCCTGTCCTGCAGCAGCTTCATTTTCCATACCGTTTCAATTTCAAAATACTCTTGCCCACATTTAAAGCTATCCATCATCTCTCTCCTCCATATCTCTCTGATTTGGTTCAGATCACTATTCCATCTCGGTGTCTCAGATCTTCTTTCTTTCTTTCTCTCTCTGTTCCCTCCCCCCGTCTTGCCACCATGGGGAGCAGGGCTTTCAGCTGCTTCGCTCCCCAACTCTGTGACTCCCTACCTCCAGATTTAAGAAATATCGCTTCTCTCTCTCTTTAGGTCTACGCTCAAAACTCACTTGTTCAAAATAGCTTATACCAAATAACCTCTCCACGCTGCTATTTTAAATTTGTTTTTATGTCTTATACTTTTATGATTATCTAAACTGCTTGCTTTTATGTTGGTTTTACTACTCTGCTGTGTACAGTGTCCTTGAATGCTCTGAGGCGCTTTCAAATAAAGTGTCTTATTATTATTATTATTATTATTATTATTATTATTATTATTATTATTATTACAAGTAATTTTTGCTTCTTTGCTTTTTTTCAAATGTGGGGCTAGGTTCTAAATTGTAACTTAACCGTATATGACCTGACTAACTGCAGCTCAGGTCATTCAAAATTTTGATATATATTATATGCATGACAGGTGATACAGTGAGATTGGTTGGACCAAATCCGTGCTCTGGAAGAGCTGAAATTTATTACAACAGTGAATAGGGAACAGTCTGTGATGATGGATGGGACATTAATGATGCTAAGCTGGTCTGCAGACAGCTGGACTGTGGAGCAGTAGTGAGTGTCCATCGATCAGCTCACTTTGGTCAAGGTACAGGACAGATCTGTATAGTATAAAAAAAAGTTAATTATAAAGTATAATTATTTTGGTAAATTAATCAATTTTACTTCAGGACATACAAAACAGAAGTCAGTAGCACAAAACAAAACAATAAACTGTCAAAAGCAAGGTGTGGGCAGAACAAAATAACTAAGAGCCTAATTATATTACAACTAACTATAGTTTACTGAAAAGTTAATGTGTGTACTCTGTGTATGAGTTCATTGCAGGCCAAGCTGATCTCTTAGTCCTGTGTAGGACATAGAGTATCATCTATTAATGGTGTCATCAAAATATTATTTACTGAAACCATGCAGAGTCACACTGATGTTTTTCTTCTGCAATGCTACATCTTCTTGTGCTCAGGGTAACAACTAGAGGCTGCATCATGCAAAAAATCTTCTGCTCCCACTACTTACCGAGGCTGTCTTCTTTGTTGGAGTTCCAAAGAAGAGTTTGTTTTACTTTTTACAGAAGAGCCAGTGTTCGTTTGATTAGTGTGTCTTTTCAAGATGTTGTTGTGCCATTGCCTTGCCTATTCAAAGTGAGGTTTGACTAGTTATTTCTGTGTGACACAATGCCTATTTGGAACCACTAACAAAGTGACATTAATGATCCTGTCTTAAAAAGTATATTCTGTTCATCCCGACATTACGAAGCCCTGCAAAGGACATGGGAGAAAAAAAGTGAAGATAAACTGGGATCTCGCAAACGTTATGTAAGATCTCACAAAATACTGCATCCTTCACAGGTTGCATTTGAAGGCCGATTTGGTGTATCCTTCGCGGCCCAACCTATCCCAGAATTCATAGCGCAGCCCAGACAATTCCAGTTTCCAATGATGGCGGCAGCTACTTAGTTTTAATATTGCTCTTTCTGGGTCACAAGACAAAATTTTAAGATATTTTCAGGCGTGAATGTAACTTTGTAAACTTCAAATATCTGCTCGGTTTATCAAGACATTTATCAACATGATAAACATGTTTATCAACATGTTTGCAAAAGAAATCCGACGTTTTCAAAAACATCTCTTACCAACCAGCTTGAAGCTAACATGAGGTGGAGGCCCACTACAGCCGCGGGGGAACACTGCACTCTTGGCACATCGTGCGTCAACCTCCCAGTCGGCTTTGAGCTGGCGGCCTCCTACGCATATGGCCAAAACATTTGCGACATCTCGTAAAAGTTAATCTTACATTTTTTTTCTCCAATGTCCCTTGCAAGGCTCCGTACGGCAAGGCATTTTCAGTGTGGGGAATTTTGCAGAAAACCAGACCTGCTTTAGTACAGTACAGTCCTTTTTTTTGCCATCCATATATATGCTAATAAAATAATGCTATTCATACTTAATGTGTCTCACAGCCAGCCAGATCAGATTAGCTGGGTCCACTCGGTGCTCTGGAAGAGTAGAAATCTATCACAACGGCTTCTGGGGAACAGTCTGTGATGATGACTGGGGCATTAATGATGCTGAAGTGGTCTGCAGACAGCTGGACAGTGGAGCAGTAGTGAGTGTCCATCAATCAGCTTACTTTGGTCAAGGTACAGGACAGATCTGGCTTGATGATGTGGCCTGTTCAGGAAGTGAAAGTTCTCTAACTGAATGTAGGCACAGTGGATTTGGGACACATAACTGTGGGCATGGTGAAGATGCTGGTGTTGTCTGTTCAGGTAAGGAAAAGAAATGACTATAACATTTACATAATACCTCCCAAGTTAAACACCCAAAATGCATTTAAGTTATTAAGTTGCAACATTATTTGGAGTGAGCCCTAATACCATCTCCTTTAAGGCCAAGTTCCAAATAATGGCGAATGACAGAAACGGGGTTTGAAGTGGGCTTCTATAGATTTGCAGTCAATGTTTACTGGATGATATGGCTGAAGGCTCTCAACAATCTTGAACAGACTGCACACAGCCAATCCCTTTTCTCATATGGCTTCCAGGAGGCCTGCCATGATTACCCTTCACCAGGATGATGAAATGTTTAGCTTTCAGTAAAGGGTCTGCCTATGGCAGTTGGGTCAAATAAATATTACCAGTCAAAACTTTGGACACACATTCTCATTTATTGGTTTTTCTGTATTTTCATCACCATGCATTGAAGGCATCAAAACTGAATGAACACATATGGAATTATTTAATAAACAAAAAAGTATAAAATAACTCAAACACATTTTATTATTTAGATATTTCAAAATAGCCACCCTTTACTTTCATTACTGCTTTCACTACTGCTGACTCTAACGTCAGGTGACTGTGGAGGTGAGGCCATCTTGCGCTTCACTTCTTGATCAAATAGCCCTTACACAGCCTGGAGGTGTGTTTGGCCTCATTGTTCTGTTGAAAAATAAATGATTGTCCAATTAAATGCAAAACTGGATGAGATGACACCACTGCAAGATGCTGTGGTAGCCATGCTGGTTCAGTGTGCTTTCAGCTTTGAATAAATCCCCAACAGTATCACTAGCAAAGCACCCCCACACCATTACACCTCCTCCTTCATTTAGTTTACCTTTTCTGCGTTGCACAAAGACACAGCGGATGGAACCAAAGATCTTAAATTTTATCAGACCGAAGCACAGATTTCAAATGGTCAAATGTCCATTTCCAAACAAATCTTTTCTGCTTGTTGCTTTTCCTTAGTCGTGGTTTCTCAGCAGCTATTTGAACCTAAAGGTCTGATTTGAACAGTCTGAAAAGTGTATGTAGAGATGTGTCTGCTGCTAAAAGAATTTATGAGGGCTGTAATCTAAGGGGCTGTTAACTTAAAATTTCTTAGGCTGGTGACTCGGAAAAGTTTATCCTTAGGTGCAGAGGTGACTCTTGGTCGTTAGGTGAGCCAGTTTTATCATTGCACTTGATGGTTTTCATGACTGTACATTGGGACACATTCAAAGTTTCAGCAATGGGGGTTATCGACACCTATGCCCTGCCCATGATCAGGTACCCTGCTGGGATAATAAGCTGGTCAAAAAAGGGGAGAGAAGTCACTGACATCAAGACGAGAAAACTCCTTACCATGCATAGAGGTCTTCACCTTGAGTCCAGCACCCTGAGGCTGTATTTTAAGCAGACAGAAGGAGGCCAGGGACTGGTGAGTGTCAGCACCAGGATGAGACAACGAACATCCACGAATACATCAGGAAGATGGCCCCAACTGATGGCATGCACAGTGAATACCTAAGAGGAAAGAGGAGGAACCATCATGGAAGGACAGGTCCCTGCATGGTATGTACCACCAACAGATAGAGGAAGTGGGTGACATCCAGAAGTCCTACCAGTGGCTGGACCAAGGTGGACTGAAAGACAGCACAGAGGTACTAATCATGGCAGCACAGGAACAAGCTCTGAGTACAAGACCCATAAAGGCTGGGGTCTATCACACTAGGAAAGACCCCAGGTGCATAGTATACAGAAACATCTGTACCAAGTATGGCCTGGAAGCCACAAGGTCAAAATAGGAGTCAGCCCCTAAAGTAGCCAAGAATGACTGAGCTAAGATCCTGTGAGACTTCAAGATACAGATGGACAAAATGGTGATGGCTAACCAAAAAGACAGTGGTAGACAAGCAGAATAAGACAGCCATAGTGATAGCTGTAGAATGAGACCAACATCAAGAAGAAGGAACATGAGAAGCTAGAGAAACACCAAGGGCTCAGAGAAGAGCTCGAGAAGATGTGGAGGGTGAAGGTAACTGTGGTCCCAGTGGTAGTCAGAGCACTAGGTGCAGTGACTCCCAAGCTAGGCGAGTGGCTCCAGCAGATCCCAGGAACAACATCGTAGATCTCTGTCCAGAAGAACACAGTCCTAGGAACAGCTAAGATAATGCACGGGACCCTTAAGCTCCAGGCCTCTGGTAGAAGACCTGAGCTTGAAGAATCGATCGAATGAATTTATGGACCAACAAGTATTCTAAGCTTTATAAAAACTCATCAAAGTAGCCAGCTTTGCCAGATATAGCAGCAGAACACACTCGAGGCATTCTTTCTACAATAGAGATTATTCAGAAAGTTCTTCCATATTTGTCGCATATGTTCCCATAAATGTGCTGCACTTGTAGGTTGGTTTGCTTTCACTCTTCTGTCCAGTTCATTCCAAACCAGCTCGATGGGGTTTAAGTCTGCGAACTGTGCTGTCACTCCCTGTTGTCAAGCATATCATCTTGTTCTTTGTTTCTGAGGTAGTTCTGGGATAGCTTGGACTTATGTTTGGGGTCTTTATCTGGCTGTAGGATGAACCCCTGACCAACAAGGCTCATACCAGAGGGTATTGCATGGCTCTGCTGAATGCTGTGGTAGCTGTTTTGGTTCATCACTCCGTACAAGTCACCGACCCTGGATCCACCAAAACAGCCCCAGACCTTCACCCTTCCTCCTCAACGTTTGACAGTTGATGCAACACACTGTGGAACTGTCCTTACTCCTACTTGACAGCTTACAAAGATCCTGCATGATACAGATATCAAATTTTGATTCATCAGTCCATAATACCTTCTTCCAGTCTTCAGTAGTCCAAAGGCAGTGTTTCGTGGGCAAGTGTCAGGCAAGCCTCTTTGACTTAGTCTGACGACTTAGCAATGGCTTGCTTGCTGCAGCTCATGCTGTCAAACCTGCAGGTTGAAGTTTTCTCTTCACAGTTGAAATGGAGCTGTGCTTGAACCTTTTTTCCCGAGAGCCACCTATCACGCAAGCTGTTAACTCTCCGAAACTTGTCCACTGATTCAGTTGTGCCTTTGGGTCTGCCAGACCTCGTCCTCTCAGAGTTTGTCCCAGTTTTTGAGTGCCATATTGTTCAACTGATGCTCACAAGGGTATGGTATCACAGTATCTTCCAACACTGCATTTATGCCTACAGAGGGGGTTGTAAGTTATCACAAAAAGTTGGAACATCTGTAGGAATTAGTAGCACCAGTTTTCAAGGCTTTATCAACCTCAGTTGCTACAAAACAGCTTTAAATTTTTAAACCATTTTGTGTTCCCTGAAAAAGCCTTTTTTGTATAATTCTTAAATGTACATAAATTTTCAGTTTTGGGTAACCTTACTTTTTTTTAACCTTTGGCAGTTTACCACTTACCTTTGTACCATATCAAGCTATTCATTGGACTTGAATGATTTGAATTGAAATAAATAACTGGAAAAATTCGGGTGTTCTAGAACTTTTGACCGGTAGTGTATATATAAGAAAAGGGAGAGACATTGTTGCTGAGATGTTTCTTCTTATTGCCAACCCAGGGAACATAAACTTTTAAAACATTTGTTTATTATTGCTTTTTATGATCCTGTTATTCTTACTATCCTATAGAAGTGAAAAAATATATAAAAATTGAATTTCTTTTAGCAAATTATATTGTCTGAAGTAATTACTGTATAGTTTATATATTAAAGTGTTATGCTATCTTACTCATAACAGCTCACTTAAAAGCTTAAAATAAAAGAAATACATGTAAAGCTCTAATGGTGTTTTGTTTTATAACAGATGGCCAAAAGCCCAGCATCTCAATTAATCCCACTGGTGAGGTTACCTGGGGTCAGAATGTTGCTATCACTTGTTCAACCACAGGTGATCAATTAAGTGGAACATTTCTCTTTACAAAAACCTCAGGTTCATTTAGCCATAAAATAACATCAAGCAGCAACACTGCTATCCTCCAGATCCCTCAAATAAACTTTGACAGTGAGGGATTATACCAGTGTCAGTTTCAGAGGCCTTCACATCAAGGCCTCAACACACCTTTAAGTGATTATGTGAGGCTCTCTGTAACAGGTAAAGAATATATTTGACTTATTAGAAGAGTTGATCAAATTAATAACAAATGAATTTCAAGTATGATATGCTATACTATTGTCTGTGAATTTAAGGACATTTTTTACTTGTCAAAAATGTTAAAATTCAGCAATCCTCCCAAAGCCCAGCATCTCTAAGAGTCCAGTTGGAGAGCTGACCTGGGGTCAAGACGTTAGCATCACATGTTCAATCTCAACTCAGCATTTAGGGGGAACATTCACTCTGCAGCAGACCTCAGGCTCATTCAGAAAGACCCAAACATCAAGCACAAACTCTGCTACCTTCAACATCCCTCAAGTGAATCTCAATAACGAGGGATCGTACCAGTGTCAGTATGAGACGAGAGTTTCCGGCCGAGAATTCAGCTCCCCTCAAAGTGACTCAATCAGACTATTTGTTACTGGTAAGGAGAAACTGTAGTTTGCAAATTTGTTTCTTACTTATCTTAAATATATTAATTAAAATTTATAGCAAGTTAAAATGCAGAGCTAAACCTCTGACAGTGCATTCACACCAAACGCGGTAGAAGCGCTAAAAAAGGCAGGTTTACATGTAAAGTCAATGGAGAAGCGCGATCTCGCGGGGCCGATGGTCCCGCGAATTTTCAAAAGCGAATTTGAGTCGCAAAATCGCGATTTGTGCGGTCATTTTGCGCAATTTATGCGATGGAAAATTTGCATGGCAGTTTGTGTGGTGCATTTTTGTGCATTTACGCGAATCGCCTCTACAGCTCGAGTTGGAAAAATCTCAACTCGAGTGGCAAATCGCGCCACGACAACCAATCAGGAGCCTGGTGACGTAATGCGCTGACCTAGGTCAAGGGGCAGGTCCAGCCAAAGCCATTCATTCTTTATAAATCGAATTAAATCAGGACTTTATGTGTATCACTAGAAATATTATAAACAGTCGTCTCTATACCACAGTT
>VUQR01030559.1:0-31955 GCA_015108515.1 Hemichromis elongatus
GCAGACAGTTGGTGTCGTAAACCGCCGCCTCTGTTCAAAGATGGCCGTTCACAGTGGACATAGATGGCTTCTTTCACTCCTCTTTCAAACCATCTGTCTTCTCTGTCCAAAATGTGAACATTGGCATCCTCAAAAGAGTGACCTTTGACCTTTAGATGCAGATGGACGGCAGAGTCTTGTCCTGTAGAGGGGGCTCTTCTATGCTGTGCCATGCGTTTATGAAGTGGCTGTTTGGTCTCTCCATCGAGAGGTCTGGGCATTCCTCGCTACACTGTACAGCTACACCACGTTGTTGAGTTTATATATATATATATATATATATATATATATATATATAGATAGATAGATATACCTTTGACACAGAAACAATAAATGTTCATGTGAAAATGTGCTGAGGACAAATGTGACTGCAGTAAAATTACATGAAGTGAATTATATTCCTAGCTGACTGGATGACCAAACGTGAAGATGTGACATCCTGTGGGAGTGGGCAGAGAAAGGCTGAGCAACTTCACAGGGATTTGATTTTATTAGTGCAAACAGCTGTTATAGGTTACACTAGCCATAGCAAGTAACCCCGCAGTAAACAGCTGACCTTTATTATTAAATCAGAGAGCTGACACAGGCTGTGTGTATCGGGCTGGTGTGTGCTGCAGGTCCACAGGTTAAATCCATAAACACGGTCTTTTTCTAAATGTCACCAAGTAAATACTGCATACGTGCCTTTGCAGGATGGCGTGTTTGTTGCTCTTGTATAGTACACTTAGGACACTGCCACTCACACGAAGTTTCGTTCCTAGTGTAGTAACAAAGTGCAGTAGTCAAAGTAGTCATTGTCATACTTGGAATAGACGAGTCTACGATGTAAAGGTGTAAAGATGGAGGTGAGGCATGTTTGACTTCTACTTAGTTTTCTTAGTGAATATTTGTCTGCAGTAACTGGATAGAGACACAAGATGGAGCCACTGCATCAGCTCAGACATGTTAAAGTGAAGATGATCTTTGGTTCTTCTGTTTATTTATTTCAACTATTGTAATCCTGCTCTAACTAAAACATATACTACTAGTACTACCTTTTCTGGTATTAGTATCAGTACATGCTTTACTGCTGGTCGATGGTATTACTGTCCTTTTAGGAACAAACATGTTGTTGTATGAGTTGCTGTATAGTAACATCAACAGCACCAAATCTCATCATCCAGGAGTAAAACAACTGAAACATCAGTCTGAAGGCTCTGTGTCAGATTCCTGCTGCAGACTTCAGGCTGGAGGTGAAAAAGTTTCACTTCCTGTAGAGATACTTGGTATTTGTGGTTTGTCTTAAAGTGTCGAACACGACGTAATCAGCGCCTGAAGTAGGAAGTGTAGAGCGCTGCTGTGTCAGAGTCCATCAGAGCTGAGCTGCTGTCAGGCGACTCGGTCTTGTTGTGGATGCTGAAGCTGATCATGGTTCTCCTGTGGATGATCCTGTTGGTGGTTCTGCTCTGTGCAGAGGCCGAGAAGGTGACCGAGGTCAGAGGAGAGCTGGGGACCCATGTCACTCTAACCTGCTCCAGTCAGACATCAGACACACACTGGTACATGGAGATCTACAGTCAGCTCAGAGCATGTATCGGACGCTGGTATTCTTCAAAAGCCCCTACCTACTACTGCTCTCCTGGGTTTGAAACCAAATATTCAATCCTTGGAAACAAACTGATGATTAAAAACTTGACAGCAGGCGACTGCAGGCTTTACTTCTGTGGGATCAGGAGAAATGGCAGCGTTCAGTTTGTGGAGACTTTCAGCCTCGTCTCAAGTAAGGACAAAGTTTTTTTACTTTAATGCTGAAACTACAGAAACACAAATGAGTCCAAAGTTAAATTTCACACGTGAAGTTCGGCTTCATCAGAGTTTGTTTTCAGTGAAATGAAGAAGTCATTAAATGTTGGTGCCGATCTGGATCGTTGTAGTAAAACAGCTCAGTGTCTGTGGGACGTGCACGTCAGGCACTGATCTCATAGTAAATGATAACTTCTGCTTTGGTTCATCAGCAGGAACAAAACACTGCAGCAAGCACGTCTGTCATGTTTCGGCTGTGTGCGGGCAGGGATTGGACCCAAACGCAAACTCACGGACACAGGGAATTAACTCAAAAGTCTCAGCTTTATTTGCTGGAACGGAAAAACAGGCATTCAAAACTAAACTAAACTGGGAAAAATAGTAATCTAACTCACAGGGAAACACAGGGAGATGCACACAGCATGAGGGACGACGCGACATGGAACAGAAAGAGACGCTGACTTAAATACGCAGAAGATAACGAGGGAAGTGGAAGCACACGGGGAACACAGCTGAGGAAAATTACACATTACATAACAGGGAGAACACGAAGCTGAAAATATTGATACTTAGGCGTGGACCTTAAACATAACACAAGGTACACAAAAACAGCTGAGAGAGGCAGGGAGAGAGAGAACACAATGGAAAGAGGAAAACATAGAACACAGGAGTGGAAGCAAAGCACAATATACGGTCACACAGAGGGAGACGCAAAGGGAACACACGGGCAGAGCAGACTAAGCACAGAAACATGAGGGGCAAGGATCACAACCTAGGAATCATAGAATAAATCACAAATGAACTTGACATAATACAAAAATCACACAAAACTGAAAACGCTGGGTCAGGAGACCCAGGACCCTGACAACGTCTTTGTTCTGATTGGACACTTAAAAAGCTCCCACTGGTTTCTCCTCGTTGTCACAGAGATGGAGTCAGTGTGTCTGAACAACACCACCGATCACCCGTTTACACCAACAGTCTTATGTCCCAGGGTCATGCTGTCTCTTGTACACCTGAAATAAAAGCTTCCAGCAGAACAACTGAGACTAACATGCACATGTGAGACTGAAAGACAACATCGTGTAGTTTGTAAAGACGAGTGTCTTCCTCGTGTGGTCCTAGTTACATTCTGTGTTTCAGTTTCAGGGATCGAACCAACCGTACGACTAACAGGTGACCCGCTTTACCTCAGTGTCACACAGGTGTAGACCAATGACTGTAGACCTTTGAAAACAAACAGACTTCACGTGGCATAGAGACGTCTGTGTTCTTACAACCACGTCCATTTTGATCTGAGAGGTCGTCACTGAAACTGAAGGCAGCTTCTTACAGTACGGAAAACTTTAAGATGCAGATCACAAACGTCTTAAACTAATCGGCTAAACAGTCCTCAGACGTGTAAGACATTTTCTTCAAACACTTTAGTTTTCAATCTGTCTCAATTTTCTTCTTCCAGATGTAACTCCAACATCTGTCAGTAACCACACAGGGACGTGGAATGATGCTGTCGTCTTCTCTCTGAGCCTGAATGCTGCACTCGTTCTTGTGGTGATCTGTGAGTCTGTTAGTTTGTCTAAACCTTTGTGGTCTCTCTGCTCTTCTATTAATACCAGCACACCTCCACAGTGTGCAGCATCACGCTGCACTTAGAGGTGCAGAAATGTGAGCATCATGTTTCAGAGCAGTAATGAAGCTATTTTCTGAAACATATTTGAGGTCAAGTTGAAAATCTGCAAAGATTTAACGAGACTGTCATTCTAATCACTCACAGCAGTGTCTGTGCTGATGTCTACGTCATGTTTTATGTAAAAAACCATGAATTAGTAACAAAATGTAAATCAGTGTTTCATTACTGCAGCTCTGATTATTATAAAGATTATGAACCACAATGATCTAAAGTTGTGCTTTAGTGGTGGCTTTGTGGGACCTACACTAGAGTCCTGTTCTACCTTAAATACAGACTTGTTGTCATTTTCTTATTTTAAACTAATGAAGTAAACATCGTTTGCCTCATAAACAAGCTGCACTAAAAGAATACGTGCAACATGTCCAAGCACAGAGTCCAGCAAACAGCGCTGGGTGTCGCTCCTCAGCACGGGATCTTTAGTGGGTCTCAACGTAACCACAAGATCATGTTTCAGAGCAGTAATAAAACTATATTTAAAGACATGTTTGACCTCAAGTCAAACTCGATTATTGTTCTCATCAGTCACAGTCACGGTGTCCCTGCTGTGTGCATGCTGGCTTCTACAATAGTTTTCATGTAAATAAATCAACATTGTACAAAAGCAGCTCTCGGATCTTTGATTTGAAATTGTTCTTTAGTTGTACAACAAAAGCTCCCTCAAAGCTGTGGAGGATCTAATCTGCTCTCTATACATAGATAGTTCATGCACGAAGACCAGCTGTTCATATAAGTTTAGACTAAGGAAGTAAACATCGTTTGCATCATAAACATGCTGCACTAAAAGAATACGTGCAACATGCAAACAGCACTGGGTGTTGCTCCTCAGCATGGGCTCTTTAGTGGGTCTCAAAGGGGGCGGGGCTAATGCTGGGGATGACATAAAGAAGCATTAGTTTGAACTGTGACTGATGCAAAGCTACTCTAACAGAATCTAAGAACATTTAGTGCTGCAGATGAACAGAGAAGGTCACCTTTAAATACCTTTTGTGCTTCATCATATAACGTGATGATCATCTTCCTCACATGAAGCTCTTCATTGTGTTTCAGTCATGTTCTCTGTGATGAGAGGTTTCTGTAATCTGCTGAAAATAGACACAAACATACAGGAGGAGCTGCAGAGAGCTCATAAATATTAAAACCCAAGTTTTAGATGTTTTAATATCCATGAATTACAGCAGTAATAATGTGGTGTGGGGACACTGAGGAGCTGCACAGCCTACTGGCTGACAGAGTCACAGGAAGCAACTTAAAGTCATCAGGTGTCACATTTTGGGGGAGGAGGAGCTGACTGGACTTCCTGGAGGCTGAAAGCTTCACGTTTGCATGTAGTTCTTGTCTTTTATTTGGAGTGTGCGATATAAGCTGGTGTTCTTCTAGAGCTTCACCTTCAAAGCTGTGCAGCAGTTTGTTGTTTGTGTGAAATCAGCGTTGCTGTAAATTGGAGCTCAAACTTGTTTGTGTTCAGAGTTTAGTTCAGACCTGCAGCAGCTTCCAGTCACAGTTTGAAAACTCAGCTTCCTCTTTTCATGTTGTGCCAGATGTTTCAGCTGTGCTGCCACTGTCCAGATGTGTTGTATGTGATGAGTGCTGATGTGAGTGTGAAGGTGGAGTGACTCCCCTGATGGTCTGTTGGCAGGTCTGAGTTGTGTATCGCTGTCTCTGAAGAGGAGAATCAGCAAGTATCAGGCAAACGTCCCTCCAGCTGGGACCAGTGAGAGGCTGGAGACTCCACAGGTAACTCCGAGTGTACAGGTGAGCCTGCAGCTCATGCTCGTTGTTCTCCTTCACTGTCTGTACTCAGTGCTGCTGTTGTGTTTCAGTACGAGGAGATCCAGCTCCCTCCTCCACCTGCTGCTCCTGCTACAGACTGTGTTTACTACAAACTTCAGGCTCCTCCCTCCACACGGCCTCAAAGCTGATGGACACACCTGGACAGGTGGACGATACCTGCTGGATTCAGATTTGGTGGACAGAGGTCAGTCTGATGACTGAGGACTTGCTGCTCCTCTGCCTGTAGGAGGATTTCTTTATTCTTGTGGAGAAAATCCACAAACTCAGCAAACATCAGAAACGAGATTAATTCAAGTCAGAAACAATCAGCTCTGCTACCCAACGATGTGACGACCTTTAGCCAAACCTGCTTAGAGATGGTTTAGGACTTAAGGTGGAAACGCCAGAACACAAAGCTGATGTAAAACCTTTAAATATGAAACTCCAATATTTAAAATTTACTCGTTCTCTCTGTATTTGCATCTGTTTAACCGTTTTGTTTTAGCTGTCTAGTTTTTATGCTATTCTGAACACAAATCCAGTCTCCAAATAAACCGACACGATGATTAAAATGTGAACAGAGACAGAGTGCAGTCATACATTCAAAGCTTAAGTAAGTCAAGTTTATTTAAAGATTGGCTTTAACAGACATCACGAAACAGCACAAATATTTCTGTTAAATATCATTTAAAAAACTGAGCTAATAGCGATGGATGGATGGATCTGTAAGACTACACTGTAGGGTTGGCCGATATGTAAAAATGTTCCACATGTGCAGAGTTTTTGATAGTTGGAGCAATCGAAGACTCCTCCAAATGACATGTTGCTCTTCCCGTATCCGTGTGATGTTGAATAAGTAGCCAGGAAGCTCATATGTAACTATGTAATTCATAGTGCAGCCCAGCTAATTCCAGTTTCCAACAATGGCGGCACCAACTTTAATATTGCTAACTAAATAGTTTGATAACTAAAAATCTTTGGCTTTTTTCAGACGTATAGTGCAAGCAAAGGACTCAAACACGACTAAGTTGCCTGAGCACGTACGTGTCCACCATCCGTGTGTTGCTTTCTCAGGCTGCTGCCTTTCTTTCATTCTTTGGTGAGTTTAGATAAACGAATCGCTTCATTTGGGCGCACTCTGGGAAGGCTGCTGGTAAAACACCACTATGTATATATATTTTTTCTGCTGACTGCTTCTATTTGCTCTATCATTATTAGCTTACATAAAATAAATAAATGAATCACGCTTGTAAAAACTACCGACGATAGGTTCGATATATTGATCCACTCAGCCAACCCCACTACACTGTTAAGGAATGAACATGTAATCCATTATCTGTGAAGATTTTCTGATTGATTCATCTTTGGTTTAGACATCCAGATGTTGTAGCTTCAAATAGAAGTTGTCTCCAGTGTTAGAGCAACACTGTTACCATCAGGCTGCTTTGCCTTTGTTTTTCTTATATTCAGTCTTTTTATGGTTTGAAGTACAAAATGTACTTTATTTACTTTTAATACATGTACTGTAGTGTTCAGTGTCAACACAATAAACATGCGACAACACCAACGGAGAGAAACCAAGTCTGTTCAGCGTTTCCTTTGTTTGCTAGCGTTCTGCTCCTGCAGGGCTGTGCGGGTGTTTGTTGGTCAGATTTGACTCAAAATGACTCAAAACTTTAATCACATTTTCGACCACAAGTGATAAACTGCAAAAACACATTATCACTGTTGCTTCTCTGTAGAATGCCAGTTTCCTGTTTTCAGATATTATGACTATGTTCATCCCTTCCCACCTCCCACCAGTGCTAAGCGCTCAAGAAACCCCCTGATATGTGCTGATGGGGCAACCAGACGTGTCCTTGTTCATCTATATGAGAAATATGAGGCGAAAACATGCAGGTGGCAGCAAAGGAAACGCGTAGATAAATGGCTTCTATCACTGAAGTCTTGTTGTTTGCTCAGATGCAACCCTACACCCTGCTCCCTTGTTCCCTTTAGAGAGCAGAGGCTTTCTCCTGGCCGCCCTTCCAAGGATCCGTCCTACGCAGCATGTGGTGCAGATAGAAACAGATAAGAATAAATAAGGAAAATGGAGTTCTGCAGTCCGTGAACCGTTAATTCTATTCTAGTCAAACCATATTTGCTAAATCTCTACTGAGATAAGTTTAACATTTAACATGTTGTGTTATTTATCATATTGAGACTATCTATCTAGAAACATCTATTATTGACCTATCAGTGGGTAGTTTGCTTCCCTCGTCTTTATTCTCCGTCCTCTACATCTTCCCTCCATTCACTCTCCTCCATCCAGGCTGATCTTGACTTTTCCTCTTTGGCTGCACATGCCATGGTTTGCAGCAATCCTAGTGTAACATTGTGGTAACACTGGAGGTCAAAGGGACCTGCTGTCAGGTTCCACCCTGTCTCTACAGGATTTAGACCAATGGTTGGCCCCTAAAATGCTGGTTGCTGGTTGGTGCCCAGTGGCATTATTTGGTCCTGTTGCACGCTCACCTACTTACCTTTTGGCGTACACGCCCATGTCTCTGGTCACCCGTCACATACCTAGGGCTCCTTGGTCTTAATTATACTGATTGATGCTTTTGTACGAATCACCTGCAGATTATTTTCTTCGAAGCGTTCCCTCCATCGGTTGCTCGTACATTCTTGCGATGAGTGCATGTAAACCAGTGACCTCAAATGTAAGATGCATTTCTTTGCTGTGAAACACATGTCAGTGTTGACACTTCAGCATTTCATTGGTGGGAAGGTGTTTGCTAAACTAATGAGGGTCAAAAGTTTTATGTTTCTATTATACTAGTGCTGCATGGTGACCCCAGCTTCGTTTCCAGATTGGTTCTTTTATTTACAATGGCTTGGTTGGCTGTAGGAGGATATGTAATGCTGACTGTGCTGTGGTCAGGTGGTAGGAGTAAAAAGCTCATCTCTGGATAAATAAACGCTTCACTTAACCTGTCACACTCTCGTGTTAGCTTAGACTCATCACTTATTTTAAATCAAACTGTGACAAATATGAACAACCAGCTAAAGAGCAGTGTCATCTGTGCACAAACTGACTGTCTGTATCTGGCTCTCTGTCGCTAAGATGAAGCGGTTTTGTTTTCCAGAGAGTGATTTCGTCCTATAAACTGTGGAGGAAGGTGCTTTGAGGTTTCAATGAGAGCTGCACTGTGGTCAAGAGGTGTGAGGATGAACAGGCTGTTCTGCTGACAAAAATAAAATCATCTAAAATAAAAATGATGCGTTTCCTCACAAACGTAAAGCGTTCCTCGCTGAGAGGAACAGACTGCATGTTTTTACAGCTGCTTTATATGGAAATGTCTCAATTTAGATGAAAAAGTAAAAGTAACAAATCATGTGTTGGATTTTGTAGGAGGTCTTAAATTCCAGAAACTTGAAGTAAAATATTTTTTACAACTTTCTCTGAAGTCTTTGTAGGGATAACGGATGAATCTGGGAATGAATGAATGTTAAAAATGTTGCTTTCATTTGTTGTATCCATTTAAAAACTCAAATATCATCAGCAGTGTCATCTGCATAAAAACGTTCACGTGTGACAGCCAGCAGCAGCGCTAGGCCGACTTTGATCTGTGTGAGTTATAAAAGCTGCGGTGTGGTCAGGTGATTACAGGTTTCATAGATACCAGGTGGGATTGTTCAACCTTTGCCTGCAGTCATGGTTTGTGGGTCACACTGATGAGAACATACAATGATCTCAAGACCACAGAAAGAAGCTGCAGAGCAACCGCGTTTGTTGGACTAAAGCTGACTAAATCTTCTTAAACTGCATTAATCTCAGTGTTTTAAACTCTTTACATTTAAATGTAACTATCTGAAATGTGCAAATGCAGCTCTAAAAACGAGTGTACAGCTTTAACACGGGGCACCGTACTCGAGTTTAACAGTAACAAACATCTTTAAGTAAATTGAGGGTCATTTTATTTTGACACAGTTAACATTTGGAAAAAAAGAAATAAGACATGTGAGAAAAAGCAGAGCGTGAAAGCACAAGATGCATTCAGAAACCACATCCTCTCTCCCCCCTCAGCGCTGAGGGAGGCAGACGGCCACAGTCTGATCTAAACTGCTGAGCGCTGGCGCCAAAATCATGTCATCTTTATCTTTAAGGTGTGTTCAGTCATTTTTAGTTAATGCCAGGTTGTGTTTTATTGTTTGGGGTTTTTTTAGTGTAATTAATTCAAAGTCTCTGAAAACTTAGAGCCAAAGAACGCTCCTCAGTTTGTTTTTCATGCATGAATCAGCAGGCTCTCGACATCGTCTCGCTCATGAGTTGAGAAAACTCGTATCTGCTTTTTAAACCCAGAGGTCAGAGATGTCCACATGCAATTAAATCCTCCTAAATCCCTGAGAGGCTTAGTTTTGCCTGTACAGCGCTGGTCCAGTTACATGATCTAATGCACACTTACACTACTTTTATTGCCCAGTGTCTCATTTTCATCCATTTAAGCACCTCCTTCACTGAAGTTTCTAGGTGAGGATTGGGGTTATAAACAAAAACCAAGAGTCCATTATACAAAACATAGAAAACTATTCATTTACCTTCTAACATTACTACACAACTGAAGTACAAAATGTTCCTGAGCTCTGCCCTTATTTTTTTTTAATTTAATTTAAAGTTTTCTGTGGGCTCCTTGAAAGATGAGGGACAGGATGTCCTGAGCAAGTAAACCATGTATTTATATAGCACTTTTATAACAGGAGCAGGTCTCTCTGTCTCTGTCTCTCTCTCTTCAAAAACATTGCTGTAGAGATGGACCCAACTCACTGTCACCTTTATGGGTTTTATTGACACTTTTCACAGGTAGTGTCCGAACCAGGCTCACCAGAGAGCGGTTTCAGCCTCTCTCCAAGCTCTCAGGAAGTTGAGGTGAGTGATCTGCGTGGCCCCTCCCCTCTCCGACTGTGTGACCTCATAGTCAGAGTCCCCCACTCGTCATGTGACCACGAAGGGTCCTTGCTACTTGGTGAGTAACTTTGAGATAGAACAACCGCGTAATACAAGCACTTTTTCTCCTGGCGTTGCTGATGCTGCTGAGCCTGGAGCTAATTCTCCCGTGATAACCTTCCCAACATCTGGAGTTTTGCTCTCAGATCCAAAGCATGCTGAATCTCATTCTTTGTGGGGCTCAAACCTTTCTCTCAGTTTTCTTTAATTAGGTCGAGCACCCCACACGGTTTCCTGCTGAACAGCAGTTCAAAGGGAGAAAATCCCGTGGAGTCCTGGGGCACCTCCCACAAACAACAGAAGGTCTGGCCGGCAGTCACGATTGCGTTCATCCTCGTGTATGAACTTCCAAATCTTTCACTTTAAAGTCTCATTCAGACGTTCCTCCAGCCTGTCAGTCTCAGGGCAGTAGACGCTGGTCCAAATAGGTTTAATGCTCATGAATGAGACATGAACGACGTGGCCTGGTCAGCCGGTATTTCTTTTGGAATACCGACTCGGGAGATGACCTGAAACAGTGCCTGCGCCACAATCTTTGCAGACATGTTGTGCAGCGTCAGTGTTTACAGGTATCATGTCACATAATCTACCAGAACTAATACAAAGAGATATCCGTGTGCTCGCCAGTGAAATGGCCCGATGAGGTCCATGCCAATGCTCTCAAATGGGACCTCCATCAATGGGAGCGGGTGCAAAGGTGCTTTTAGTTAAAAGGTTCTGGACAGGATTCGCACCAGTGGTGCACAACTGCCCGGACTATAAACCAGGCCATAGTTTGCTCTAGAGTCTGGTCATATCCCCTATGCCCTGCCACGGGTTATAGTGAGCCAACTTTGAGGCACCAATAACTGGGCGTGTGTCTCCTCCGTGCGAGTGTCATGACTCGCTCGATACAACCTATCTTTTAACAAAGCGATGCAGGAATGCCCGCACGGCTTCAGGGTGCACCACATGACCATCAGTTTCCATTATCTGGTTGAAGGCTGAGCGTAGGCCGTCATCACAAGACCGCTCCGGTAGAAAATCTGCCATGGGGGAAATTTTACAGAGCCGGCGGGACCTCACTTGAAGGCCTCGCTGTCTTACCCCCTCCCCGGAGTCAGTGTCGGGCATCTCCACGTCACTATACAATACTAAGGGTCGTGATCGCACCCCTGCATGCTGCCCCAACAGGTTATTAAACCCCGGGCAATTCATGCCCAGAACTAGGGGGATTCTGGGGATTAGCCATTATTGCATTTTGCATTTGTAGTTTAAGGACAGCAGCACTATGGGATACCTGTGACTATGACCATGAACACGTAGCTTACAAAAGTCGTACTAAAACATTTTTTGACAGATTGGTGAGCGCCGTGTACCACATAAAATCAGTTTGAGGTCAGTAAGAACAAACCAGAATTCATACATAGGACACACTGGATTATAAGGTGTACTGATGATTTCTGAGAAAATTACGATACTTCCTGGTTTTATTTGACCAACTGTAACCATAAAATCTTTATCTCTAACTCACCAAGGCTTGAACTGAAGATGTAATGGTTCACTATGTGGGAGGTCAGCGGATGTGGACATTGGCAAACTAACTCTGACTCAAAAAAGCATTCATACTGTGGGAGCTACCTTTTCCACAGTCTGACAGGTGTGGAAGCTGTGATAAATATTGGGTAACATTCTTAAACCAGCCACAGGGCGGCTGGGCTGGTATCAGTTTTTAGGGTGTTTCCTCTGACATTGAGGAATCCTGAGAGGTCATCTTCAAAAACCATTGGATAACACAATTCTTTAACTCAGACTCTGGGATTAAAACAAAATGGTGCCATGAGATGAGTCCAGGTGTAAAATGAATGGTGGGATAGTTATTTGAAGTAATTAATTTTATCTATTTTTTTTTTTATAATATCAGTACTTTAGCTTTACCCTTAGCCTGAAAATATGAAAACTGTCTTAAGGAAACCCAGATTCATCTGAGCAGATGCCAATTTGATGCTTCACATAACAATTCCTACAAACGACCTGACTGAATGCTAAGAGGAGCAGGACTTCATGGAAAACTGATTTTTCTTACTTGTGTGCATCAAACCACCAGTTTAACCCTAAGCAAAAAAAGGGGCTTAAAAGCTCAGTAAACACTATCACTGAATTTAACTGTCATAAGACTTTAGCTGGAACAAGCAAGTCAACAGTTCCCAGAGTGTCCATGTAACTTGTTGGAAGTAGTTGGCTAATGCTAACGTGGTGCCACAAGCTAAAGAGGCTCTTGGAAATCAAACCTCTAATACAAAGTATATGCCCTGGTTCAGTAGCTCACAGAACCACTCTCTAGCTGTAATAAGGTAAACTCATTGTTTCTGTTGTGTGATTTTATCAGTCTCTTATACCATCTTATAGCATTGATGTTGTACATTGTGGTATTCCGGGCATTTCAGCTGGATTGAGGTTGGGATCACTGTCCTGTTGTTTGGCCCCGTGTTTGCTTTAGCTGTCAGACAGATGGCCTCACATCTGACTCTAGAACACTTTGGTCTACTGAGGAGTTCATAGTTAACAAGCCCAACCATGTTACACCTACACCACTATGATGACAGTTACGATGAGGTGTTTTTACACTTAGGCCACATCCACACTAGTCCGAATAGTTTTCAAAACGCAGTTTTCGTCTGGAAACGCCCCACGTCCAAACTAGCGTTTCGACTCGTTTTCGTCCACATTAAAACGGCCAGATACGATTACGTTCCAGTACCGCGCATGTGTGAAATGTTAGACGAGTTGACCTGCGTCATTTCCATCTGTTTATTTACTGTCCGGCTCTTTAAAAAGGGTGGCGAAATGGCGAGACAAAGCAGCGAATGTTTAAAATGGAATGATAATGAGGTGGAGTTGTTGCTCCGAGTCACAAATGAGTTCATATTAATCTTCAACACGGCCACTAAAACCTTTGAGCAAACAAAACAACTGCTGTACGATGCCCTCTGACCATCTTGGTTGAAGTGGTCACATGACTGCATCATATGACTAACATACGTCATCATTTTTAAAAGTCTCCGGTTTGGTCGTCCACACTACGCCAAAACGCTGCGTTTACAAATGTATGTGTTTTAGAGAGCGTATCCAAAAACGCTCCGTTTTCCCTGACCAGGAACTCCGTCTCAGTGTGGACGGGAGGACAAAACGGAGACAAACGAAAAAGCATTAGTGTGGACGTGGCCTTAATCTGTGTACTGAACTCAACGGGTTTCCTGAAATCATGTGGCTGTTCTTTGAAAGGGTTACTTGTCCCTTTCTTCAGCTACTAGATGGCGCTGATGAACACCCAGTAATTCACATCTCACTCAATTTAGCATGTAGGTATCTCCAAATATGAAAATGAGCTGTGACAATATTTGTGAAGAGTTATGTACAAAAATTTCATCTTCAGGTCAAAAAGGACAACTTCCTGTTGGAGTTGGACGTCTTCTGATTTGTCTTTTACACGTGTGCACCAAATTTACTCAAAATATGTGTCTGTAGTGCTCTAGAGCCTTTTTAACAGAAGAGGATTAGAACCACTTGGGGGGGGGGGCACTTTTTATTTCTTTTGGAAGAATTCTGAGATTAAATTCAGAATTATGACTTTAAACTCAGAATTCTGGAAAAACAAAAAACAACAAACAAAAACGTGCCCACTTTTTTTCGGTGGCCCTAATCCTCTTCTGTACTTTTTGCATAATACATGTGCAAAATGTACAAAACCCAGACTTGACACATGGGCAAAATTTCAGCAGTTTTCAAGGACTTTCGGTTCTCAAACAGGCGATTTAATAAGAAGAAGAAGAAAAAGAAATTGAGCAGATACAGTCAGACCTACTTAGTGCTCCCGCATTCAAACAAGGACACTTTTTATGCTTTCGGTCTGACACTCACACACAGAGTAACTAGAGGTTAATATCTTGCCCAAGCATGTCTGTCATGCATGGTGGAGCAGCCAGGGATCAAATCACCAACCTTTAGCAGATGACCTGCTCTGACTCCTGACCTACACCCACCCTGCAAAAACAAACAAGCTTTTAAAGTAAAATGAAATAATATTTTAACTCTGGATGGCGTCGGAACTTGGCTCGTTACAGTCCTGTAATATGCTGCAAGACTCTGTGAATCCACTTGGGGGCGCTGTGGTATTACAAAAGAAGGTGTGCAGCTCAACTAAACACAGCTGCACTAGCATAAGCACGAGAATTTTTAGTTGTGTTTGAAGTAAAAATGTTGAATTAAGTAGTAGTAACGTCAAAAGAAGAAGTACATGTAGTGGTTTCAATAAGTACTACAGCTGTAGCGGTAGTAGAAGTAGTTTTACAATGGCAGATGCAGCACTAGTCTTTCACAGAGTATTACTCCACTCATCCAGGAGTACCAGCACTAAGAGCACCTTCTTCAGAGTTTTAGAGAGTAGTATTAACATTGTTGTATTATCACTAAGTGTGTAGCAGCTGTGGTACTCACGCCAGCTTCAGAGGAGCTCCTCATGATGTTGTTGGTTTTGTTGTTGTTGTTGTTGTTGTTTTGAAACAGCAAAAATAAACGCAAAAATGCAAAATAAACAAAACAGCTTGAAGTTGTATTAAAATAAGTTTAACAGAAATTTAACGTGTTTCACTGAGTACAGCTCTACATGAAGCCCGAGTCATTGCACAATGACAATAACGGAAGTAAAGGTGTGTTACTGTCAAAATAAAATCCCTGTTTCTTGTTTCTTTTGCGTGTTCATGATAAACTGGGTATTCTTTTTTTTCTTCTTGAAATAGGTTGTTCCTTTAATGTTGTTTAATAATCATTTCTCATCTTAAAGACCTCAGGGTAGTGTGATGTCCTGACAGAGCACTTCACTCTCAGACTGCTGGCTTACTTCTGGTTCCTGAGTTTCTCAGAGTAAAGCATCTTCAGCTTTAAGCTGTCTGGTGGAAATAGCTGTCTGCATTAGAAACGGTTAGGCTGAATCACGTGACCCTGATCCTTCTCATTCACGTTTCTTCCTGTTAAAAAGGAGTTTATTGTCCCCACTTTTGCCAACTGCTGTTAAAAGGGCGTTATCTAACTGTTGAGGGTTTTTCTCTAATGTTGCAGTATGAAGCATCCTAAAAAGACTGCTGTTTAAATTGGTGCTCTATAAATAAAACTGAATTAAATTAGCTGATCATAGATGGATGCATCACTGCAACGTATCCGCAATAACTTAAAGCGTGATCACAATAAACACTGTTTTCATTTATAAACTGGTTCTGTGTCGCCTTATGACCCAGCTTACATTTTCTTAACCATTTCAATTCCAGGTTACAGAAGGGCGGGAGATCATCCCAGCAGTCACGGGATGGTTTTCTCAGATTTCTGCTTGCAGTATTACCACAACTGCAGATGGTACTACCTAGACACAAGAAAACGAAACACAACCCTCAGCAGAGATGTTTACAAGATATTTAAAGAGGCAGGAGAGGACCAGCAATAACTCAGGGGCTTTACAGGGAAATCAGAAACTTCACTGAGAAAAAAAAATAATAATAATAAAAAAAACACACACACACACAAACCAGATGATTTTTTTTAAATTGATCAAATTATGATCATTTTAACTTGGACACCTCCCACCTTTTAAAGTTTTAGCTGTAGCTAACAAAATACACTTCAACAGTACAATTCTATATTTATTTTGATGTTTAAAATGTTTGGGGGTTTTTTATATAAAAGTCAAATTATGCGAGAGTAGTCCAACCCACTGTGAGCCTTTAGTCATTCCTAGTCTAAAGTATTGTTTAGTTCTGTTGTTTGTGAGTTTTATTACCTTTATAGGTTGATTTTAATCATTCTGTGGATGGTTCTCATTATTGGATTCTCTTCTCATCACCTCATCGCATTTAAGTCAGGCTTAAGGCTTTAAATTTAAACCATTTTCACTCCACTAATATTAAATTTTAGTTTGTTTTTATTGATTATGCTTATTCTTATTTATTGCATCAACATGTTTACACCTGTCTGTTGATTTTGTGATACATGTGGAATAGAAAGGGCCTTATGGATAACAGAAAGGTGAGAGTCCTGTGCTGGATTTTTAAATAATATTAGTAACAATATACTGTGTGTATTCTCTTTTGCTTGTATTTTATTTTTTATATATAAGTTTTAATGTTGTATCAAGGTTGCTGCTTTTTATTTGTGTGTGTGTGTGGGGGGGGGTCATTCATAGTGCAATAAAAGAAAAACCCCTTCTTTCCACTCAGTTAACTCTTGTGAAAATGGCACAAACGACACGGTTTGGTTTTATTTTGGAATCTAGAACCGGAACCGAAATTTGTTAATTGAGTGCATTTGTCTGTGGAGCACGAGCGCGGCGGAGAAAGACGTAGAGAAAGAGAAAAAAGGGAAGAGAGGGAGGCCGTGTTCGCGTGGAGGAAAAGAGAAAAGAGAGCCGCGGGTGAGGAGGAGGAGGAGGAGGAAGAGCGGGATAAACCCAGCAGACGCACGGACGACGGGACGGCAAAGAAAGAAAAGAAAGGTGGAATAACCCGCGAGCTGCGCGCGAGGCGCCCGGAGGATATTTTTCTCCTTTTTTGTTTGTTTGTTTTTTGTTGTTGTTGTTTTGGGGCTTAAAGTGTTTGGATCCGATCTGCTGCTGCTGTCGCTCCCAGCCGGGACTCCGCGGAGGGACACACAAACACACACACGCACTCAGGGATCAGTCCGGTACCGGACGGCACGTGCGCAGGAAGGTGGGCGCGTGCCCAGGTGTGTGTGTGTACGTGTCTGCTGTTCGGGCTTAAATTTGGCGTTTTTCCAGCGGAGTTCTGCGCAGCACGGGACACCTTGTTTGTGACCTGTGCATGCGCGTGCGCACACCCCGCGTGCTCTTTGTAATGACTTTGGAGCGGTTTTTTTTTTTTTTTAATCTTGTTTTATTTTTAATTTAATTCTCGGAGGAAACCGAACCCCGCCGAGTGTGTAACAGCGTGTCCATGAGCGTGCACGTGCGCGCACACGACCCCGTCCTGCGCCCGCACGCGGCGGATCGATGAGGAGGATGGATTTGTGGATTTGTTTACCTTGATGGGGGTTTTTTTTCGTTTTAATCTCACCTGTTTGGAGCGGATGGATGTTCAAATAAGAAAAACTGGATTTTACAGCTCAGGAGAAGAACGCGGTGAGTTTTAGAGTTATTTTTTTAAATAAAATCAAAACCAAGTTTACATTTAAACCCTTCTGTTGATCCTCTAATGGTCCACTGATGATTACCATATCTGTATATCACTTTACACCAATAATCAGACACTAACGTCTTCGTGTCCTGCTTTTAATTCACTTTAAAACACAAATATTCCTGGACTGAAGAACATTTTCTTTACAGTGTTGATATCATTTTTTCCTGCAGTTTGAGAATTTTCCTGCTCATCTCTGACATTTTTTAATGACTTTTATTGCAGTTTTTGTCACATTCACAAGCACAGAGAGCTCCGCCTCCTTACCTGATGTCTTCTATTTGTATACAGAACAGCTTGTAGAGTTTTCTCAATCTAAGCATTTGCTGCTTTGCTCTTGACTCATGACTTATATAACTAGTTATAACCTTCTCAGCACGTAGCCATTCCACATTAAAGCTGCTGATGAAATCACTTGTGTGCTACCATCATTGCAGATGTGTGCCGTCCATGTTTTTTGTGTCATATTAGAGTGTTGTTCATTTAGACGCCTTTCATTGGAACATGTTTGGTAAACCTACGTTGCAGATACGTCATAAAGTACCTTCGCCCTAACCTGACACCCACCTCCCCAGAGATGTAGCTACACTTTGCACCGAGACAGTTGGCTGCTGTTGTTTTCTCCTACACTTCCAGCTACTTCTCCTTCTGCTGTCATTTTTCAAATGCAGTGGAAGAGATGGATCAAGAGGGAAAGTTCAGGACCAGTCTACGGCTTGCTCACCACCACAACTATAAACGCTCGCAATAGCATCATGGTTGGCCATGTGGGAAGGGTACACCTGGGCTCCATGCAGAAGTACGTCGTGCATCGTGAGGAAATTACGGTTCAGTGTTGGAAGCTCGTTGGCGGCATGAGTGCAGATACAAACTGCCAGTCTCCTGGCCAAGAGCTTCTGCTGTCAGGCGGGGGCAGCACCAGAAACCTGATCCCACGGGTCTGAGGGCGACTCTCGCTTGTGCGTCAGCCAACCACGGAGAACTACAGAGTGTTAAAACCGATGAAATCTGTGCGTTCTCGTGTTATGTTGTGTTGATATTTGATGGGTTTTTTGGTTTTGTTTGCACTTCTTCTCTTCTTGGTGAACTGCACTCTCTGAACTGTGCGTTCACGGACACGCAGCGTCACCCATGTCGAGCAGTTTGGTGAGACTGCACCGGAGCACATTGGCGGTGGTCTCTGTGGGCTCAAAACCTCCCCAAGCCGACGCAACCGCCGAAGCATAAATTAAGCAAAAATGAACCAGGGAATACCCGAGTGTAGCCGTTTGACACTCCGGCTCCGGCGCAGCTGCTGATCACTACGGCAAAGCTTGCAATTACATCTGACGCCCTCCTCACCATGACTCCCTTTGAAGTCATACCTTTGGTTTGTCTCCTGTATGGCATCGAGTCTCATCGGGAGCCTTTGAAAAGTGGAGAGTTCGGTCTGCACAGCTGCTTTTGTACTCAGATTTACCCTTTTTCTCTGATGCTGACACTGTCTGCAGATAAAAGTGGCCTTTGGACTGTTTTAAGCGACACGGAGTGGAGAGCGTGCACATTTTGTGACGAACAGTAAAAATAACACCTCTGCTGCACAAAGTGAAAGAGGGCACACACTAGAAGTCCTGACGGACACGTGCAGCAGGTGGACTTTAGTACAGAGTCTCTGAGGATGTTTTTGGTAGACACAAGGAGGTCTGCAAAGAACCTTGTGTCTATAACACTCGTGTATCTCTGGATGTACAGCAGGATCCTCTGGAGTTCATCTCAAACACTCAATATCATGAAAGGCAGAGCCGTGTGTGTTTTAAATGTGGCGGTCCAAGAGGAGGAGCAGAGGAGTTTGTGGCATTTAAGCAGCCCTTTGCTGTCCAATCCGAACGGGCTACAGCTGTTACAAAAGCCGTTGGAGTTTAAACTATGATGAACGTGCTTGAGCCACGCTATGATATGCCGTCGCGCGTCCACGTCAGGGACAAGATCGCTCCAAGCATGTATGAGCAGGAAACGTTTAAAGTTATGGCTGAACTGTCCCAGACATCTTCTCTTGGCCTAGCTATAAATGGGCGGAGCTCCAGGGCAACGGAAAGCTACGTGACCGTGCCGGCTCATTATATCACAGCAGTGGTGGATACACAGCCCGTACTGTCCTATATTACACCTTAATATTGTTTTTATATAACTGCGTGGGAGGAGTCTTGAGTTTGATGTTTTTTAACAGGCAAAAAATATTTCAATAATTAAATAACAAGTTATATTTTTGTCCCCTTTTCTTTTTCTGCTGATCCGAAAATTGATCCAAACCCTGATGAAAAAACCGTGATCTGATCCGAACGGTTTGTATTTTCATCCGTTGCACCACTAGAAAGAGTACAGAAAATCTACCAAAATAAACCAAGCTGATGGAACAGTTCCCGAGGTGATGCACACTTAGCGAGTACCCAAGTGTGCATCAGTGGGTTATTTTTAGTGTGGATATTTTGACCCGTGGCAAAGGAAGTGCACTTCCCCAAAGGGTTGGTTAATTAGACAACCAAGTCACGAGAGCACATTGTCAAAGGATTTGTTTGCAGATGTTTTTTAGGTGATTTTCCTTATTTTGTTTTGCTAATTTAAAAGCACAACTTCTGGTCACATAAACCTGAAAAGCACCATCAAAGCGGGCAGTAGCAGTTTGAGCTGGGCCGTCTTCCTCTGTTTCAGGAAACGCCAGCCAAGATGTCTTCAGTGTCCTGTCCTGAAAATTGAAATTAGCAACGTTAGAAGTGGACCATTAGGAGTGTGTTTGTGCGTGTGGATTATTATTTGCTACATTTTGTTTATACAGAGATATTTAACTATGACATGCTTCTATCTTTATTCTATGACTTGCTAGTTTGGGCTTCTTTAAATCCAAAATAATCCCGTGATTGTGCCTGAGATTGAGGGGAGTGGGGTTAATCTCTGATTGCTGATCAAATCTTCAGCTCATATCTTTTAAAGGGTCTAATTGGGTGGACTGGCTCAATTTTTGCCAGTAATAATACCAATACCTCAGCCTTGGATATTTACTGGCACAGAGTATTAAATTAAGTGATGGTGGATTTTTTTTTTTTTTTTTTTACCCGATCTCGGTGTTTGTAACAAGACTAGACTGGATTAATGTGAGTGGTTTAAAAGAAGCACCATCATTTGCTTGTCCACAGTCTCTGAGTCAAAGACATTTACAGACATGCAGCTCTGTATGACTCACACACATTTCATGGGTTTGTGTTTTGCCGCCAAACAACCAGACCTGATAGCTGTGAGTTGTCCAGGCTTTCTGAAGCTCTTTTAAAGCTTTTCTTTGGACATTGGCTGCTTTTCCACTCGTTTCCAGTCTGCGGGTTATGGCTGACCATTTCAGAGGAAAGTCTTTTTTTTTTGTTGTTGTTGTTGAGCCACTTAACGAATAAACAAGGTTGAAATGCCACCGGTGTTGGGGATCTGAGTGACGACACCACTGGCATGTTTGATCCGAAACACAATGCAGAGGCAGTAAAATCACACCTGGATAGAAAGAACACACAAGGGAACACAAGCAGTCATGGATTGGCCTCCTCGGAGCCCGGACCTAAACATTATTGAAGCAGTGTGTGATCATATTGGTAGAGAATAGAACCAAAGGCAGCCAGCGTCCAAAGAAGAGCTCTGAATTTGCTATAAGACGCCTGGAGAACAGTTTCCTGTAGACTACTTAAAGACATGACGAGGGGGCTAGCCTAAAATAGTTGAGGCTGTGTTGAAGAATAAAGCTGGTTGTAACAAATATTGACTTTAAGCTTGTTAAAATTGTTCAAGATCTGTTTTTGCCTTATGCGATGTATTTCCATGTATGTTTGCTTGTATTTTAATAAATCACTGCACCTATTTCCCAATTTCAAGGCAAAATATAAAGAAATGAGGGGTGACTAGAGATTTTTGCACAGTACCGTAGAAAGAAAACGATGGTGCATCAAAAAGAAAAGATAAGCAAACCTTCGATAGCTTCCTATGTTCGTGGGCTCTCAGCTTGCTAGTTTGTTCCAGTTTAACCCCAAAGACAACAAACACCCAAGCCACCTTCAGAGATAGATGTGGAATCACCAGTAATTGGATGGTGGGTGGCCTGTTGGAACATTTGTCCAGTTACCCACAGATACATGTTACTTCAGTTACAATATCTTTGCTAGTCGTCAGGTCATCATAAAGGAAACTAGCACTACGTTAGCTAGCATCAGGCTGTTTAGACTGAATGAACTGTGATTTTAAACCAGCACCTGATTTCTTTTTCAAAAACTTCCAGAACAATACTTCCCATAATCCCGTGCTTCTTTCCAAAACCAGTGAGCTACGTTTTGTTATTGTTTGCTTTGGAGACCCCTGGTGGCAGAAATCAAATGCTGTTAAATATTAAATGAGTGGCGCTGATTTTCTTCAGTGTCACGTTCTTGTAATATTTCTCTCAGCTCAGTGAATTATGCCTTGTTGTGTTCGTGCAGTGACTCACACTCTGCGTTTGCTGCGACACTTCGGTACTTCTTCCTAAATCATGTAAAAGCCACAAGGCTCCCAGAGTGTAAAAATATCACTTATGTAATGTATCCAACCGTCTGCACTCGGATTACAGCCATAATCGCTGCAAAAGTTTATGTTTTGGAGTTTTTCAGAGTTTAAACTCATCTTAAAATTTTAGTTTAGTCATTTTTATTTGTGTTTCTTTCATTAACTGATTATTTTTGTGGTTTTGGTTCCCAAAATTTCTTCTTTTCTTTTTTTTTTTGAGGAAATATTCTTAATTAAAAAAGACAAGGCTTCTTCTTTAAAAACAAGTCTCTAAGTAACTGTGTAACGTTTTATTTCATTAATCAAGCATCACTATCTGAAGTCACATTCACCAGGTATCAGTACGGCAACACGCCTTTAACTCAAGTGCTTTAGATGATCTGGATGATCCTTAGAAAATACTAACTAGTTGATTAAACTCGTCGATTCTCGTTTCTCCCCTTTTGTTTGGTGTTTCATCCCCAGGCTCGGGATTTGACCTGTGTTGGTTTTAAATCTGGTGTTTTTGTCAAGATTAAAATGAGTTTCCTTGAAGAGAATTCATTTTAAAAGCAGGTGAAGGAGAGCGTTTATGTTTTGGGGACCCTTGTTAAAGTCACATATTTTGCTGAATCTCCCAAAGATTTTTCTGGGCTTCCAACTGTTTGTTTGTTTGTTTTTCTGGTCTTCATTGTGTCCTATTTCCAGACCTCCACTGTGTTCCTGACGTTAGACGTTAGTCACAGAAATCCAGTTTTGGGGGCAGACACGTTGTGTGTGCAGCTACTCATCTAAATCTCATCAGTAGATTTCTATTTGATCCCATGTGGCCTTCTGTTTCTGTGATCCTAAGGCACCAGGCATTGAAACCTAAAAGATGAACATGATCTTTAGATCCTGGTAGACTCGATTAATGGGAATCAGTCCTTATGTTTAGCTGTTGCCTTCAGTTTGAGGTTAAAACAGGAGGGTAGATGATTTTGGTGCCTTATAAAGGGACTTTATGTCCCCCTTCTCATTACCAGAGAGATTTCCCAGCGATCAGCAGGGCAGTCCAGATAAATCCAGGTTAAATAAACAGCGTTTTCCCTGCAGGGGTCATTAAAGTTTCATCTCAGTCTCTCGTCTCGTAAAATTAAAACAAAGCCGAGCGGAGAGCACCGAGGTAATGAACGCGTCCAGAAAACTGCAGCTGAGATTGGCCTCGGTGGCCGGCAGCACAGCTGGATCATCAGGAGTTTGAGAGAGGAGCTCCGCATGCAGCTGGCTGCAAACACAACAGTCTGGAGCTGACGCTTGTGACTGCAACCCTGAACATCTGTGAGGGAGCGAGACGAGGGAGAGGTTTAGAAATGTTTCAAAGCATGCACGGGAAACCTAAGGCAGCTGAAAGAGGAAAGATGCACTCACACCATGACGCAAAATGTCTGAGTAGTTTTACTTCATCTGAGGAATTCAAATGTGCTTAGTTTGAGAAAAGTAACTTATACAGGAAGAAGAAAAGGATGAAGCCACGCTGAAAAAGTCAAACAGAAATGTGAAATGTGCATTTTGTTGTCATGTGCTGCATTTTCTCGAGGCTTTCTTTAAAAAATAGCTCCAATAATGGCTGAAAATAGGACATCATATTTCTAAGAAAGGCTTGCAGTTTCCATTATCTTTGAGATTTTAACATCACAGAGAAAATTATGTGGCTGAGAAATGCAGAGTAATTGTGGTGTTCGTCAGATTTTCTCACAAAAGCAAACAGGACTCGTGAAGTTTCCAGGTGTAACATCTTATTCTGTGAATCAGCTAGAGGAGCTCATTCACAACAACAGGAAAACCTTGTTTTTCTTTAACTGGGTCCATCTTAACCCCTTAAAGCCTGAAATATGAAAACACTTTGGAAAGATTTAATATTGAGAGTTTGTTGAACCGTTTGTCAAATTGGTTTACATTTTAATTTCCATAAATGAGTTTTAATTTATCTCTCATTGAATAAATCTAACATTGTTTTCCTTTTTTAATGTATGTGTGTGAGCAGGATTTGGGTTCCGAGGGGAAAAATCTCACTGATGATGTAGAAGTGCATCAAATACGACACACTGGGCATTTAAGGGCTTAAATGTAAAGACATACAAATCCAACCTTTTCCATTCACAGCTCTGTGTAGATACCCTGGATTCAGGTATCTGCTGATGCAAACCGTCTTAGGCCCAAGTCATCATTGGTAACGACCCGACCCTGGATCTGAACTGTAACTCTATAACTTTTGAGAACAGAAGGAAGGACTTTTGCACTACCCTCAGCTAAGCTACCCTTAGCTTTTCATGGTGACTGAAATAATAAGATCACAGGTGTAGGAGGTAGAGATGGGCTTTCTCATTGAAGGCTGTCTGGCTCTCCTTTGGAGATGCGGGCTGTGGAGTTCAGTCATTCAGGCGGGGCTCGGAGCAGAGCTGCTGCACCTCCACATCAAAAGCAGCCAGCTGAGGTGGCTGAGGCATTTAATTAGGTTGCCTCCTGCACGCCTCCTACGTGAGGGGTTTCGAGTATGTCCGACCAGAATGAAAACACGCAGGGACACACTGGAGATATTATACCTCTCAGCTGGCTCGGGAACACCTCGGTGGCCTCCCAGGAGCGCTGGAGGAGGAGCGTCTCTGTGAAGTGTGCTGCCCCTGTGATCTGGACAGCAGACAATTAATGATTGCTTTGCGTGTCTGCTGACTTTGGAGGAGAAAACGTGATGTTTTCTGACATCGTAGAATGAAGGTCATTTGTATTCCTCACTGAGGAAGAGGCTGGAAATCGTTTTTTTATCTGCTAGGCCACACCAGGCTCCACTAAAACAATGCTTAACTTTGTATATAAATCCAATATAATAAGTCAAGAATAGACTGTATATGTGCTAACTTTAAAACTTTAGACAAGAAAAAGATAAGGGAACGGTTAAAAATGTATTTTTCCTGCTAGTTTGTTGTCACCGGTCAGACTTCAGCTCAGTGTGGGAGTCTTTATTGGTGGTATTTTCAGCCATGTTAGTGTCTTCTTTCCCTGCTCTCCTTGTGAGAGCACCTCTGCACACAGAGTGGAGCAGACAGAAACCGGAGAAGAGAAATAATATTGATCAGGTTAAAAACAACACTTTATGTTACTGGAAGTGCAATAAAAAGCTTCCTAACCGGCGCTTTTCAGTCGGTGCCACTCAGCCGACCACAATGAAAAGTTAGTTTAAACTAAAAATCTGTTAATGTAGCAGAGGTGAAATACGAGCAAACCCTAACAGACCCTCCTGTTGCTGATTCGTTGTCACATATAAAAAAATCAGTCATGCCGAATCCACCCTTTCGAGTAAAGATGTAGCAGATCCATTTTTAAAGTATAGCATTGGCAGTCTAGTGACCTGCTAGCTGTACCTGTCAGAGTTTACACTAGAATATATTTTTGGTTTATTGTTCGAAGGATTTCCAAACATACTTTTACGACATTGTATGTTTTTAGCATCTAATCTCAACATTTCAAACCACCCTAGAACAGTTTGTAGCATATTTTTCTATTTAACAGTGGCTAGCAAAAGGCTTCCAGGCTCATTACCACCACTTTGCTATGCTTGGCTGATATTTATGTAGTTTATTTATATGCTTTAGTAATTATCCTGGTCTAATGTGCTATATGACGTTCTGTCTACATAAAATCTCTAAAACATAAATAAAATATTACTTTGCCATCACACGTGGCTCCTACCAGCGCTATGGAGAATGCAAAAATGAATCGCGGAAAAGCTAAAAAGGATACAATCCTTTTATTCTGTCAGACTTTTCAGTGAAAAGGTAACGTGTCATAGTTCTGTCTTTGAGTGTAAAAACAGTCTGAATCTAAGTTCATTGTTGTGTTGACGTGAAATGTACAAGGCCTGGGTTTGTTGGCCAAGCCTTGAGTTTGACATGTGTGCCAACATTTTAACATCTACTAGCATAATGCTAACAGCACTGCTATGGCTAGTCCAAGTTTGATGTTCTATGATGTTGATGTAAATTTTATATTTCACATTTAAAATGATTCAGAGGACAAAGTCCCAAAGAAATTATAGAATCATTTGGATAAGAAACAATCTGGTCTGGTACATAAAAAAAGGTTTTTAATATGTTTTTACCAGGAAAAAATATAAAAACGTGTTAGTTGGCTTATTGTAGCTTATAGAAGTCTACTGTGCATTTTGATGTTTAACATTTATAGTCTAGCTACTGAGCTTTATTGGGCGATATACATTTTATTTTGCTGTAGCGTCTGTGACGTAGCCTGATCTTCAGTAAATGGTTACAAGAAAATCACGGGACTCCTCGACCTCACAGAGAGGGGAGGGGGGCTAGTTTGGATGTCCAGGGAAGTTATCGAAGAACTTCTCTAACCCGATAAACGCTTAAAGACGTCTCAATGCTGCTGTCACGATCGAGTAACGCATAGATATAAGATGACAAAAAATAAGAAGTGTTCTGTTTAAAAACAGCGTTCTTCCTACTGTGAAAGGTAAATCAGACTCATGTTTTACACCAAAACACAGATCTGAGAACGCGTGAACGAAAAGTCGTCCTCTTCTGTGCCTGAAACGTTCCCAGCGAGCAGATCCAGCTGTGTGGGCTGAACCCTAACGCTGAGCCTGAAGCAGCCCCATGTCCTCACTTTGACGGTTTTTGTACTGCAGTGTGTGCACACGAGCATACAAAGACACGAACATACACACTCAAACACACGTGTACACACACAGGCACACACACATGCGCACACAGCTGTCCTTCAGCGGTCTGGAGATAAGAGCCGTTATTGAAATCCCAGCTCCCTAACAGCCATCAATTACTCTGTGTGTGTGTGCGAGCGTGTGTGTGGCAGCTCGTCAGGCAGCTCTGAGCGTGCGTCTGCCGAGCGGCGCCGATACGTTTTCTCTCTCCGCTGGATTATGAGTTCCTCGGGAAAAGAGGCGACGTGCCTTATCAGTCCTCCGGCTGGGCGATAAAACACGAGCACGCGCGCGCGCACAGATGTCGAGCCTCGTTATGTGGCTGCAGACGGAGAGCTGCGTGTGTGTGCTCCAGTGTGTGTGTGTGCTCCAGTGTGTGTTTGCCAGTGTGTGTGTGCTCCAGTGTGTGTGTGTGCTCCAGTGTGTGTGTGTGTGCTCCAGTGTGTGTCTGCTCCAGTGTGTGTGTCTGCCAGTGTGTGTGTGTGTGTGCTCCAGTGTGTGTGTCTGCCAGTGTGTGTGTGTCTGCTCCAGTGTGTGTGTGCTTCAGTGTGTGTGTGTGTGTGTCTCTGTGTGTGTCTGCCAGTGTGTGCATGCTTCAGTGTGTGAGTGCTTCAGTGTGTGCGTGCTTCAGTGTGTGCGTGCTTCAGTGTGTGCGTGCTTCAGTGTGTGCGTGCTTCAGTGTGTGCGTGCTTCAGTGTGTGTCTGCCAGTGTGTGCGTGCTTCAGTGTGCGTGCGGCTGAAGCTAAGCCCCAACCGTGCTCCAGACCACACCGACTTTCTCTAAGCCGTTTACATTTTCTAACCTTTGGTGAGTGAACGCACAAACACGTCGTCAGCTGCAGGAGGGCGCACGATGTTCAGCAGACGTTTGGGCGACACGTCAGCTGCATGAACACAAACTTTACACCTTTGCTTTTCAGCACAGCCTGAACTCTTATAGGTGAGCTTATACTTTCTGTATGTGGTCTTCAGGAATAGTTCTCCAGGCTCTTTGAAGGACATCCAAAGCTCTTCTTTGGGTGTTTCTGCCTCTTGTCGTGTTCTCAGTAAGCGTGATCCACACTGCTTCAATAATGCTGAGGTCCGGGCTCTGGGAGGCCGAGCCAGGACTGCTGGGTTCCAGGTTTAGTTTTCCAGATATGGTTTTTACTGCATTGGCGGTGTGTTTGGGATCATTGTCATGCTGAAAAAGTGAATGAAGCTGTTAATAATCAATGCTTTCCAAGTTAAATTAGACGTTGGTTTGAAATCTCACTGTGCAGCCTCCCCCGTGTTTTACAGATGGCTGCAGACTCTGTTTGACCACCTCTGTACACACTGATCATGATTTGATCCTAAAAATACCAAACTCACTTTATCAGACCTGTTACCACTGATTTTAAATCTAGTTCTTGTGTGATGTGGCATCCTTCAGCCCTTTCTCCCCACTTCCTCTTCTTGACTGGTTTCTGGTCAGCCGTCCTTCCTCTGAGACCGTTCTGATGAAGCTTCAGTGAACAGTAGATGAATGAGCTGAAGGTCCAGATGCATCTGGCAGGTCCTGTGTCGGGTCTTTGCTGGATTTTTTGCTGTTTCTAAAGAACATAACTTTGACCTGCTGTATATCTGCTGTAGGTAGTTTTTATTATTATTTTTCGACGTGCCACTTCTTGTTTCGTCCTCCACTTGTCCAGTACTCGCTGCACGCCATGCTGGGATATCCCAAGCTCTCAGCTACTGGTTCTTTGGGAAGGTTCTTTCAACTTGTTGGTGCAGAAACGCTGTTTCATGTCTATCACACTGTTGTTTTTGGCATTTTTCAAGATTCAACTTTTTCAGCGCTTCAAGAAATGGGAAGAAAATGTGTGTTTTCATGACATGCTGCTACTAACATAAAGACACAATTTAAGATGTGCGTGTTATGTGTTGACACAAAACTGGTTCAGCTCTTGAACCAGGTGCCTTTCTGTGCTTGGATGATTCATAGGTCAGTGTTAAGGAGGTAAACAAACCAAAAACACGCTCTGAAAATGGTCAGGTACACGGACTGGACTGAACACGGGGGAAACAACAGCTAATGTCCAACAAAAAACTTGGAGATGATTTTGTATTGCTCAAGATAACTTTAAAATGAATAAAGGATTGAACACTCTGCACAGCGCTGTAGCTCAGATGCATCCAAAAAATCTATTGACATTAAAACAGAATCTGGACCATCTGTCTCTTGACCAGAGTCACCTCTCTCACAGGTTCTCCCCTCTCTGTGTTGGTCCCCAGTTGGTGAGATGGTTGCTTACCTAGGGGGACCAGACCTGACTGTTGTTTATGCCTGTGCACCAAACATTGGTCCAACAGACCCAGCCTTCTTAGACACCTGGAGAGCGCTGCATCTATGGACTCTATTGTTCTGCTGGGGACTTGTGATGGGTATACCTTGAGGCTTGTGAATGAAAGGAATGGCCTGTCTGCTCTGCACCCATCAATGTTCTGTTATTGAATCTCTGTGATAAACACAGCTTATCCATAATGAGGGCATTCATAAGTCCACGTGGCACCTGTACACCCATCGGACCGATGACTGGTTCTGTAATCATATCATCAGATCTGCAGACAGATTTCTTGGATACTCGGATATAGAGAGCTGAGCTGTGAGCAGATCACCAGCTGGTGTTTCACTCGTGTAGTTAACCCAAAACTCTGTTCAAACAACATGTTGGTTCGCAGCTCTTCTTCACCTTAACTTTGGTATGAGTGTAACTAATGACCTCATTTAAAGCTTTAATAGTGAAGAACTTTCAGTGAAATCTGACGGACATGGACAAACCTCTGACATGAATAGAAATGAAAATACACGGTTGAACTGCAGGTTTCAGGATGTTTGAAGCTTCCCATACAAGTGAAATGCTACTGACTTTTAGCACAACCCTCCAAACACCTGTGCTCACTGTCAAAGTATCGTCTCCTCAGACCTTCATTAGCTTTGCTTTTGTGCAGCAGCAGCTGGGATGCTTCCAAACTTTATGTCAAATTCTTACTACAAAAGAAGACAACGACTGCTGCCTGTTTGAACTCGCGTTTTTCAGCCTTTGAACAAACTGTGCCTCCCTATAGATGATATTTCTTGCTAATCACACAGTAAACACCCATGAAGATCTCTGGGATTTTTATATATGAAGCTATGAATTCACAGATCTTTTACTACACCAGCTTTATTAAAACTTAAAGGTTAAAATTTTGTGGCATTTTAAATGGTCAAAGAGGTGTGTGTCAAAATGTGTGTCTGACAAGGCAAACTGTGTTTTCTGAAGTGTCCCTGCTCCGGTTAAGAAGAACGAAGGAAATGTCAAAGGAAATGATTTGTGTTACACAGCGAGACCTTTTTCTTTGCAGAAACCTCGTGCGGTTTCAGCCTGAGCTGCTCTCATGTGGTTTCTCTCTCCGTCTGCAGACATGGTGGGCTGAGCGGCGTCCTCGAGGCAGACGGCTCCGTCTGAAGCAGAAACCAGCGGAAGGCGGGCCCGCAGCATGGTGAGGTTAAAGTTCAATTTGGGAAGCTTATTTTCCTCTGAGCTGTCTGAGCTGCGCCTACAGACCGAGCTTGGGTTATAATCACTCCAAGCAGGATGAAATTGAAGTAAACTTCAACCTAATGTAAGATTTGTAGAGAAAGTCTGAGTTTGGTATTCACGATGGACGGCAGGCGAGAAACATCAATAAAAATGTCGGATAAGCAGCAAACATCCACATCTCCTAAACGGCTACTGTAGCCAATGTTTGAAAGAGTTGTCATGACATGAAACAGCAGTCCGAGCCATGACCTCAGTGGTTTCTAGTGTTGCCAGATAAATGATAATTATTGTATTTGTACCATAATTTTGGGTTGTGTACGATGTACGATCAATAATTTTAAAAATCCTCAAATATACGATAATTTCACGTTGCCTCTGGTGAGTGTGAGCGTGCCTGGTGCCGACACACACTACATTATATTTCTGGTTTTAAAGATGCTTATTTACAGGGCGCTCTCAAACGCCTTCTTTGTTATATTAGTACGGAGTCATCTATACAACGTTATCATCACATTTATAATGTACGATACTTTGTACTGAAAAAGGATAACTTAGGCTTCTCTGCACGATACTGGTGGTTTCACAGTAACTGATTGGCAGTTACTCTTTAGAAATTAATTATTTATTCATTTGAATTTTCAAGGAAGTTGACGCTAAATTACCAAAGTAAAACATCAAAAAACAACAACAACACTTGATAGATATATTTATAAATGCAAGGCAGCTTTTTTAAATTAACAAAATCAAAAAGCTCAAAGGCGTATTGTCTTCACCCCAGGGTGGGCGATGGGGATGCCCAGCTTTCTCAACACAGTAATCGAGTATAATTTTTAAATCGATGCCATAGATGAAGCTACTAAAATTCTCAGGGGAGTTGAAATATCGGTGACCTTGACATCAAGTTTAAGATTAAGGTTACATGTTGTGAATATCTGTGAAAGCGATAAATCATAAATGCTTGTAGTAGGAGGCTGAGGGGCAGCACTGCTGGCTGGCTGTGTTTTTAGGGATTGTTTTGGTTTTAAAGAGAATTAAATTAGCAATTAGATTTATCCATCCATCCATCCATTTTCTTCCGCTTATCCGAGGCCGGGTCACGGGGGCAGCAGCCTAAGCAGAGAAGCCCAGACCTCCCTCTCCCCAGCCACCTCCTCCAGCTTATCGGGGGGAACTCCAAGGCGTTCCCAGGCCAGCCGAGAGATATAATCTCTCCAGCGTGTCCTGGGTCTGCCCCGGGGTCTCCTCCCAGTGGGACAAGCTCGGAAAACCTCACCCAGGAGGCGCCCGGGGGGCATCCTAGTCAGATGCCCGAACCACCTCAACTGGCTCCTTTCGATGTGGAGGAGCAGCGGTTCTACTCTGAGCCCCTCCCGAATGGCCGAACTTCTCACCCTATCTCTAAGGGAGAGGCCAGCCACCCTTCGGAGGAAGCCCATTTCAGCCGCTTGTATTCGCGATCCTGTTCTTTCGGTCACTACCCACAGCTCATGACCATAGGTGAGGGTAGGGGCGTAGATCGACCGGTAAATCGAGAGCCTCGCTTTTATACTCAGCTCTCTCTTCACCACAACGGACCGGTACAGCGTCCTCATCACTGCAGCCGCTGCACCAATCCGTCTGTCGACCTCTCGCTCCCCTCTCCCATCACTCGTGAACAGGACCCCGAGATACTTAA
>VUQR01030571.1:0-13395 GCA_015108515.1 Hemichromis elongatus
TTATCTCACGCTGGGAGAGCCGCGAGCCTCCCCTGATGTTATCCAGCCTCACCGAGATGTTATCCAATTTGCGCTCCTTAGAGCATAGTCTGAGTGTTGACGACAGCTGTCAGCTTCTCCCGGATGTTTTCAGGTGCGATGTTAAAACTACTCACAGCAGACATGATCCTCTCCATGATGTCATCCTTGCTTCCTCTAATGAGCTCATTTTGGGAAGCCACGACTTGCTCCACCGTTTCAATCAGCATAGCAGGCAGCGTTCTGGCGATTTGAGCAGCCGTTTCCGCTTTCTTTATTATTCTTCGATAACCCAGGGCCAAGCCAGCTCCGATCAGCAAGAGCCCCGTTATCATGAGTCCGAAAATGTAGATGTCTTCAATGTCCTCAATGTACAGTCCCGCTAGGCACACAATCCTCCATCATGTATCCAACAGGGAACGTCCCTCCAGGACACTCGGGCTCTCCCGAACCCAGGCTTCTCTTCGAGAAGAGGGTGTCAATTGCATTTAGGGACCAGCTGATCAAATCCATAGTTCCTCTCATAGGATTTTAGGTTGTGAGAACAAACTGTGAGACTCTTCCAGGGTAGAGGAGATGAGTAGACAAAACTAGACGGAGACATCAGGAAGCCAAGCAGGAAAGATAAGGGACGGGAGAGGGAGAAAGTGCGACCGCCTTCGTCAAGAGCCAAGAACTTTCAAGTTCCAAGGAAAAACCCAGACAGAGCTGTTTTTTTTTTTTTTTTTATAAATGCCAGATTCTTTCTTATCATAAAAGAGCAGTTTACTACAAAAGGTTCACCTCTCCTTGTTTTGGTTACAGGGCATCTACAAAGCAAAATGTGGTGGAAATCATATTTATTGTTGTTTGTTTTGAGAGCCACCATCTCAGGTGCTTAATCTGGGACCATCAGATGAAGGTCCAGATTTAATCTCTCAGGTCCTACGGGTCTCTTTTATGTGTAATAGTTTTTTAGGTATCCATGCAAAAATGTTGCCTACCTGAAAGTAGGTTGATGGGCCATTAAAAGAAGAAGAAAAACATCTGAATTCAAGTCTTTTTCACAGATGGATCCAAAGTGGGGGTGGTTCCTGTTTGTAGTGTAATAAACAGGCTGACAGATGATGTCTGGTGAGCTCCTCTGAGTCTGAGTAGATTCCTCTTATCTGTACATGTGAGACAAATATGTGTGTATGAATGAGAGTGTAATGGTGAAGATGTAAGGTTGTGAAGTTGTGAGGTTGTGAAGTTGGATATGTTTAAACACTTAAGGTCAACTACTCAAAGCAAAGGACAATGCATAAGAGAGATGAAGAAGAGAGTGCATGCAGGGGGAAGACGGAGTGTGTGCCAGAATGACAGCAGTGGTTTGGAAATGGTGTCACTTCTAAAAAGGAAGGAAACTGAGGTACAAGTGACAAGTGAACAAAGTGGACAGGATTGGAAATCAGTATATTAGTGGGGAACTATGAGATGAGATATTTCATTTGATATTTGTCCAAGTTATTGTTCTCAGTTAGCGGAGCACAATTGCCCATATCTCCTTGTTGTGGTTACAGAGCATGAATGAAGCACATAGTGTGTCACGGCTGCAGAGGCAGACAGAGGCGGGGAGGCGAAACTTCAAAGCCAAACGAACCTTTATTCGGCTAGTTGCAGGTGAAAACGTGGCAACTGAGAAAAACTATGAACAACTATGAAATACTGAATAAACTGAGAAATGCTGAGAGAAATAAGACCTTGAACTATGACAGAAACTGTGACAGAATACTATGACTAGACTTAGGGTGAAACACAGACGATGCGACGCAGGCAGAAAGAAACACAGATACTAATGGCGTGTCCAAATTCAGCGGTTGCATCCTCATGAGGACCCGACCTACGGGATCTACGTCGACCGGGTCCTCATAAGGTGGGGTAGGGCGGAAGTGAGCGGCTGGTGAATTTGGACGGTCTAGCCTTCAGACTTGCGTCACCGGCTGTCTCGGGCTACGTTCACATCTACACGGGTATTTTTGAAAACAGAGATTTTCCGTTTTCGTTTTAGTAAAAAAAAAATCCTGTCCACACATGCAGTTTTGGAAAAATAACTCCGTCCACACTTAAACGCCAAAAACTGAGTTTTTGAAAATCCCCACAATGGCAGGAGTTCTTAAAAATCTCCGTTTTCAGTGACCAAAACAGCCATGTACGTGTGGACGTAGCCGTCTGCTCCTTGCTATCATATAACAGGACACTGAAGTAACCTCTCCATCATCTCACACTTTCGTTTTTTCAGCTGTAATCTCAGCCAAGCTGATTTACTCAGGAAGAAATAAAACGTGTCGCTGTGATGTAAACGGTCTACAAATGCGGCCTCATGAGGATGCAACCCATGAATTTGGACACAGCATAAATATAACCCACAGGGATAATTAGGAAAGATGAGGGAAAACACTAAACACACACTAACTTGATAACAAGAACAACAACACGTGACAACACGAAAGGATCTATATAAACAAAAGCAACTGGAGGAACTCCAGATAACTTATGTAACACCTGCTTAGTATAGTTAGGCTTATAGACTAGGTTCGAGAGGAGTAAAAGAAATTTGAGGGGTTTGAATGTTGAACAGCCGACAGGTTTATTACAATAGTTCAATGGTGCGAGAAACCAGTGTAAATAACACAGAAAATTAACAGGGAAGAGAAACAGAGAAGAGCGCTCTTTTAAAAATAACAAAATAAAATAAAATCATTAGTCTTTTTAGACTTGACTCCTGATAAACGGGATATGAGTTCAATGTGTTTTCAAAAGAACTGTCTGTATTGAGTAAGTGGTTTTGCACTTGCTTATCTGGAATCCTGCAATTTGCAGCAATTTAGTCTGTAGATCTACTCCTGCATCCAGAACAACTGCTCCTGGATCGCCAAGAGTTTCACTTGGTCTGGCTCGCCATCCGTATCCAGAAACACTTCAGGATCAGATCCAGGATCACAAAAAAAACAGTCTGCACATACAGTACAGAGCAATAAACAAATTGTTGCATTCACTGGACTACGGAAAATCACAGTGTGTTCAAGGGGTGTTGGAATTAATCGTATAAGGCGCAAAAACAAATAGTAGTAACCATATCTATAGGGGTTACACTTAGATAACAAAACATAAAAGAATAGCAAAATATGAGGCAACTCAAATCCTAACTAAGGATAAATTAACAAAACTCAGCATGATTACAATAAGACCAAGGTGTAAAATGAACACAAAATGCTGGGTCCCAGACCCTGCACATGACAGTGTGCAGGAAATCATATTTATTTCTTTGAAATTGCGCACATATCCCTGCTGTTGTTTTGAGAGCAACTATGTAAACTGTTTAATCTGGGACCATCAGAGGTGTGTGGGAGGCCCAGAAGAAGAGAAGGTCTAGATGTAATCTATGATCTCTAACAGATCTCCTAAACTAAGACAGATTTGTTAAATTAGTGGCTGTTGTCTAATGGAAAAGGGACTATGGAGTAGTTCATCGACTGCCTAGGATTGTCATGTCCTCCAGTTGTCCTGTGCTGGCTCACTCTTTTTGTCATTCTCTTTTTATTATCATCTTTTCTCTTGGTCCCTCCACTAGTTTCCCACTCTTGGAATCTGCAACCCTGGAAGTATTGAACTCTTGCGCTGGTCATTATCTGTTTCCCTGCCTTCTACTTAACAGGCGATGCCTGATCGTTGTTTAGAAAATATTGAATGAAGCTGTTTCCTTTACCTGTGTGGTACTCTGTTTTTTCTCTGCGACTTTGTCTTAACTTGTGTCTCTCTCTGAGCAGAGACTTGGAAGCTGGAAACTGAGTAAGTTGCTGAGAGAGCAATTGCTGTTGAGAAGTGATTCTTCAATCTCATTTATCCAGTCAACCAGGGGCCTGTTCCAGAAGTTATTGCTTAGCGAACGGACTCTGGCCCTGAACTTAGTTACTGTTGACTCAATTATATCTCGTCACGTTTTATGGTACTGAAAACCTATGTTCACCCTGAGTTAGGTCTGTGGGATGAAAGCTGCCTAAGTTCTGCACTTTTGCACACAATTTTTCATATTGAAAGTCTAAATGATTTTTTTTTTTTAACTTTCCATACAAAGCTCCAGATTTGGTCATCAGAGTGCCATCAGAGTTAATTTGAAGTTGCTCCTGTTGAGTAAAATAATTAATTTTTTAAAAAAAAACTTAAATATAAAACAGGTAAGAAATTAAAAATTGAAATTAGTGCAGTGTTAGCATATCACCCACAGAACTCTGTGCAAATTTGCCTCATTTAGTAAATCTGACCCAAGCTATGGCTGAGAGAGAGATGCCTGTTGTGTGCATTCACCACACTTTAAAGACGTTTTAAGGAAGTGGTTTTCTGGTCATGGTGACTGTTATGACCTTAAGGCCACTGTGCAGTGTCCCTGTCAGCAACTCCCTGTTACACATATCTGAACAGTCGCCGTTATGCATATTAGGGTGTTTATGAAGTCTTGCTCTTTGCTTCTAAGTATATAGTGTGAACTCATTCATTCATTTATTTATCCATCCATTCAGAGAGAATAGACCCACCTATTCAATCAGGTTGTGGGTTGGCAGGATTCAGATGAACATGAATACCAAATTTACAACCTCCCCTGCAGCATCTTGCACTGTCATGTAGGCTTTAAAATCTGCAGTAAGTTATTCTGATAAACACACTGGCCTGGGGGTTATGCAACTGCATTTTCCTAAGAGATCAGAGAATGTTTCATTTATATAGCTTGTGCATGTAAGTGAAATTAAGGAGGTTATTATCAGAAAGAAAGCCAGGACAGCCCCAGGCAATGATCAGCAGGTCTGTTGCCGACACATAAACATTTGGGTAATGAGGACCATTTGGGCTATCTGTGAGGCATTATAACCATAAGACATGTCTTTTAAAGACGATTTTCATTTGCTGTCAGTTGCAAGAAAAAAATAAAATTAAAAAACGGACTTTTATCAAACTCCAACAAACTCCAATTGGTGACTTAAGGGCAACATAAAAGGAAAAGATGGAGCAGTATTATACAAAGATAAAACCAGGTTGAGTTAAAAAAAACAAAAAAACAAACAACAACAAAACAAAAACTAAAAAATCCTTTCACGTCACCAGGATCTAATTTTTGAAAATAGTTTTGGGACTCGTTAAAGGCGTGCTGGAAATCTGTATCTATAAGGCCACCTAATTGCTGTATAGTCTAACAGTGTTTCCTAACCACTGTCCTGAAGCACAGAGGTGTGCCACGAGAAATGATCAGGTGTGCCGTTGAAGATTGTCTGGTTCCACCTTATTAGTACGCTAAGCGACTAGCGTAACAGGCAGAAAAATTACATTCCACTAGAAGTAGAAGTACAACTACCTCCTCTAATTAAATTGGTTGCCAACTACCAGTAAAACAAAATAAGACAAAGAAGTAATTAGATAATAGTCATGCTGTGAGTGAGACAAGGCAGTGCGTAAGAGCAATAGATAAATCTTTGAAAAGAAAAATGAGTCAATCTGACCTGTGTCCTGGAGAAAATTCCGACCCAGATGAAGGCCCTAGCATGAGTAGTGGTCAGAGGAAAGCATAAAAGGTGTACTGGGAACAAATTGACCCAATTCAGCTATACCTAGCGCACGGGGGAAAATGATCAATATGCTTTTTTTGACAATTTTCTTTGGTTTTGTTCCATGTGATTTTTCTAATGTGCAGTGCGCCGTAGCTCCAAAAGGTTGGGAAACACTGCTCTAAAAAATGGATAATGCAAGTCGTATAAATGCATCTTGTCCTTGCAGAGATTCTTGTTACGTGTCACATTGGCCATGTACTGCCTATTCATTTATGTCCTTTGTAGTGGACATTAGTTTTTCATCTGTAAGAAAATTCTGGGCTTTCCATTCATATGTTCATATAATGATACTCGGATCCATCAACCTTTGTTAATGACAACTTCAACTTTGTGGAAGTTGTTTGTTACATTTTGTTTAATATATTCTATTTTCCATCGCCTGGTCCCATATTTTCGGTGTGCCTTTGCTATTTCTTTCTCCTCTTGGGTGAATTTAGAAACCCTACTAATGTCGAGACGCAGCATTTTACTGTGGAAAAGAAAAAGGACAGTCTATTTGGCAGTGTGAGTTGTGAGTGAAAGTGCGAAACTTATACTTTCATCTAAACAAAAAACACTTTTTTAAAAGAAAAATTAAACTGTGCAAAAGTGCTTCAACAATCACATATAACCTGTGTTATCACTAAATGACTAATAGATTTAGAAGCAACTGCAATTTCCTTCGGCAATTAGGGAGCTTAATATCAAGCTTTGAAACTTGAAACTGTGCAGAAAGGATAGTCATCAGTGAGTCACATCCTTACCTACACAGTGCATGTGTAACAGTGTAGTTTTGTAATGTTGGGGGGGAAAACCCCACACATACACATGCTGGTGCAATGTCACAAACAAACGTCCTAGTCAGTTAATCAAAGGCTTTAAAAAAAAGAAATAGTGTACTCTTACTGGGGTGACTCATGGAAATCTAACTTGGTCACAGGAAGCACATTTTTTAGAGGAAGTGAATTTTGAAAACATAGTGGAGTGTGCCATGTCCTTAACTAAGTAGATGTACAACAAGTACTTAGATGTGTGTACATGTTAGTCCAGATTATGGGTGCTGATGTTGCTGTTCTCACTGAGTGTGATCGCGCATGTCCATGAGAGGTCATTATTGCATAGGCTGGAATGAATATTTCGAGTGTAAAATAATGTTTATATTTAAACATTATGCTTGTACTTTTATGTCAGTGGTATACACACGAGTGTCAAAGATAATGTCCTGGTTTTGATCTTCTCTGCATCTCAGAAATGGAATACAGTATGACATCCAAGAGGCTGCCTGCTGTGAAAATCATTCCCCTTCACCCAGGTGCAAGTCTGTCTCGTTATGGAAAGGAGCCTTACAATCCTGGAACGGCCACTTATTGTAAAGTACAACATGAACACAGCATCACAGATAATAAATTATTAAACTAGCTAATGAATGAATAACAAAAATTGGAAGTGGAACTTTGACTTTGACTGAAAATGGGATAACTTAAGAATTGATTTAGTTAATAGTGTGAAAAGCATAAAAATATTTAAAGCAGTAGTTTCAGTGCCTGGTTTTAAATTTTTGGGATAAATTTTGTGGAGCATTCGAATTGTACTTCTGAAGACTATTTAATACTGCTAGAATTAACTGGTAGCTGACTGTTACATTGGCATAAATCATGGTAGCTACATAACTGCTAACACAACATCTGAGTGAGCAATGATTAGAAACAGACAAACAGAAGTTTACTGTAAAATATTTATTTGCTTGCTTTTATACAGCATTTTAAAAATGTGGATTATTCTTCTGCTACCACTTAAACTAAGTTTGATGTTTCCATTTTTTCAAAGCTATTGCAACAGTCCTTTTTTTTATTGTTCTTTGAACAGATGTGCACCACACACCCTGACATTGACAGTAAGCAGATGAAAGCATTTTTGAAAAAGTGCCAATGAGGAAACCAGAGATCCACTTCTCCCTAGAGTTTATAACAGCAACAGTGTCTGATGAAACACTATGAAACATCAGAGATTTATTGGCATTTTCTTATGCCTTCAATTTTGTCTGAAGGCATAATTTTTTTTCCAGGCCTACAAGAAGCTTCTTTGTGACTAACTCACTGTTGCTTAAGTATGACGGAAACACACCAGGATATTTTTAGATTAGCCTTTGGCCTTAATTGTTTAGTAGTGATGTAACGCACATATAATAAAACACTTCCAGATGTTACACAATGATGTTTGTGTCTGTCTTGATTTACAGCCAGTGTTACACAGAGTCTGAGTGAAAAACTGTCCGACTGCTGTGACCTGAAGGCCTACAATCCAAATCAACAAAATATGCTGCCAGTCAACTATGATAGCGAAACCTGGACAAATGGCTGAATTTTGTTGTAAATGTGAGCAGAACTGGACAAATTAATGGAAAATGTCATGTTACAGCCCAACTTTCAAAGAAAAAAGTTGAGTTGATGTGTAATATGACAACCACATACCAAGTCAAACAGTCCCACAAACTTAAAATTAATTAATTTTAAAAAGTGTAGGTGTTTTTTTTTTCTTGTACAAATATGAAAAGATGAAACCCAGAGGCAAACATATTGAAATGGAAATAATTTTATTTTTTTGTCATGGAATAGCTACGTGTTCTTATTTTGCAATGGTATTTGTCAAATTTTGAAATTTTATTCCTAACTCCTCTAAGTGTGGTGGTGGCAGATTTCTTTTCTCATGTGTTGATCACATATTTTACCATATCACTTTAGTAATTGTATAATTACATTGTCACCAGTTGTATGCATGAATGTAGAATGTTATCACAAGTGGGCCCGATGTTTGTTGTTATTGTTATTACCGTGGACTTGAATTACAATTTTATTTATTTATATAAATTCACTATAATTGCTGTTTTCTGTAGCAGAATTGCCATTGGCCTGCAGGTGGTTCACTGAGTAGTAAAAACAGAGACATGAATAGGTTTTGGACTATGCTTCCTCCTCACTGTCACTCAGCGACCCTATTTACTGGCTGCTCAGGACAATCTTCCCGGCTGCTCTTCCGAGGGAGTGGCTACACTACCTGCGGCTGCTGCTACTACAGGGGCCTGGATAGCTAAGTGTTTTTCAAGGGTAACTATATATCTGACACCCTGAGCAGAAAAGTGCAGGAGGGACAGGTGAAGAAGCCATTTTGCTAGCTTATGAAATAAGGTAGTGATTCCCTAAAGACGCAGTGAATGAATACTGTGACTATAATTAGTGGGTAATTCTGTGTGTCCTTTGAATAAAGCAGAAGATTACACTATCAAACAAGACATCATCCAAAAGTTTTTAATTAAATGGGCTACATGAAACCACTATGTGCTATAAAAAAAAAAAACAGGAAGTGTAACTACCACAGACAGACACTATGTGCGTTACATGTGGTCAAAACAGTTAAGTAGAATTGCAGTTTCAATCACATGTTAAAACTGTTTTAATAGCTCACTGGTAAGGGTTAGAAACAGCCCACTCTGGTTAGTTTTGGGGGATTTTTTTTCGCCTGTTAGACTCTAGTTTTTTGTGGTGTGGCTGAAAACTTTTTAACACACACAGTATTTTATTCATCTTTACACATTTGTTTAGGCTTTTGAGATTTTAAAATTTCATTTTTCAAAGATTTTTTTACATGTCCACTTAGGTGAACAACTGATGCGTATGGCACAAATATAAGAAAACAGCCTTTGAATAGCTGTCAAAGAGTTGGTCATGACATTGAACTCAAGGTTGTTCCAATGCGGGATGGATGCCATCTCAAGTTTGACAGTTGGTATGCTTAAAACAATCAATAGCATTTAGAGAAGGACATCTTTCCAACTTTATTTATATGGTGCCAACAGTCACACACCCTGCCACGCATCCATTTCATGTTACCTTAATTTTAAGCCCTCGAGATTTCTTAAAACTTTGGGTTCTGTTTGTATAGCAGAATTAGGTGAATAGTAGACAACCTTTTGGCCACAGCAATTCATAAAACAATGACACAAACATTGTTTTTTGTTTTTTCTCGAGGAGAGGGGCGCTGTTGAGATGGCTGTCGTATAGGCGTGTCTTTCCGAGCTAATCAGATCATCATAACTGTTATTCTTAAAACTCACATTTTGCCAACACCATAGCCTCCCTCTACACCTTAAAGACATTCTCCACCATCTGTCTGTGAGAATTTATCAGCTGAATCCCCAGATTCCTGAGAATGGCTGGTAAAAGTGAAAGAGGGCATCACGCTGTCGGGGCTACGGCTAAAGCTAGTCGGGCTGCTGACACGAGCCCACGTGAGGCAGCGATCGACGAGGAGGACGATATACCGCTTATATGGCAAAAGATCTCAAGGTCCATCACCAAAGTTTCAACGTCTTGTGACTGACCACCAAGCTCTAACTGAGAGGGTGAACGAGGTGGAAAACCAGGCCGCTGACCAAGAGAAGCGCATTCAGCATATAGAGGCGACGCTGGCGGCTGTTCAACAGGAAAACAAAGTGCTTCGCTCCAGGCTCTTGGACTTGGAGGGCAGATCGAGACGTAATAACATCAAAATAGTGGGCATCCCGGAGGACGAGGAGACCTACTGACTTGTCTCGCATCTGATTCCTAAGCTGCTCGGAGCGGATAATTTCGACAAGTCGGTAGTGATCGACAGAGCACACCGCGTACTCCAACCTAAACCAGCGGCGGGAACCAAGCCACGTACCATCATGGCACGGTTGCACATGGCTCAGAAGAAGGAAAGGATCCTGCAGCTCGTGAGACAGCATTCGCTGGAGTATGGTGGCAAGAAAATCTACATTTTTTCCCGACTACACCATGGAAGTAACGGAGCAACAGCGCGGTTTCAAAGACATGTTGAAAGTTTGTTTGTTTTCCACATTTTGAAAAAATTTTTTTTTCCCCTTTCTTGGTTTGCTCTTTTTGTCACTGCCAGACAAACACCATGTTTTGTATCTTGCTCTGCAGCAGCTGCACATTGTTTTACACTCTTGTAATTTCCCTTTAACAGATAATGTGTAACAGTATTGACAATTTGAATTTTGTGTCTTGGAACGTCCGTGGGCTTGGACATCCTATTAAGCATGGTAAAGTTTTTGCACATCTGAAATCATTAAAGGCCGATATTATGTTTCTTCAAGAAACACACATTAAGGACACACAGCATAGAAAACTTAGAGTCAATTGGATCTCTGTCTTATCGTTCACCGTACTTCCAAAGCCAGAGGTGTCGCAATCCTCCTCCGCAAATCCGGGCCTTGATCCATATCTTGACAGGTTCCCCTCCGCTCCCCCTCCAAATATTGCTTCTGTGCAGACTCTAAATAAGGAAAATTGTGGACATCTGGAGACTACAGCATCCAGTTGATCGTGAATATTCATTTTATTCCCAGGTCCACAAATCTTACACGCGTATATGTTTCTTGGTTGATTCCAGATTAATCCCCAACATCAGTGATAGTAAATATCACAACATCATAATATCAGAGCATAGCCCAGTGTCTATTCATCTGAAACTTTATCTTCCAAAAAAGGCATACAATAGGCGTATTTACCCCATGTTACTATCTGATCCAGCCTTCAGTCAGCTTGTAAATGAGCAGATCTCCATATTTCTGGAAACTAATGATAATAGGGAGATTAATGATTCAACACTGTGGGAAACGTTCAAGGCTTATATCAGAGGACAAATGATTTCTTATGAGGCTAAACAAAATAAAACCAAACAGGGTCGTTTGAAGGAAATTGAGGGGGAACTGAAAGTCGCAGAGGAGGCTTATAGAAATACTCAACTTCAACCTGATTATAATGATCATATTCTCAAGTTAAAATATGAGTATAATTACATATCAGCAGAGCAAGTTGGCAAAATGTTGCTGAAGTTCAAACAGAAACACTTTGAATTGGGTGGGAAACCTCATAGACGTCACGGAGCAGACCAAGAGAGCATGTATGAAGTCAAATCTAAGACCGGGCAAATGCTAACGGACATCCATCCATTCACTTCCGCTTATCCTTTTCAGGGTCGCGGGGCGTGCTGGAGCCTATCCCAGCTGTCATAGGGCGAGAGGCGGGGTCCACCTTGGACGGGTCGCCAGTCTGTCGCGGGGCTAACACATAGAGACAGACACACATTCACACCTACGGGCAGTGGACGGTGGGAGGAAGCCGGAGTACCCGGAGAGAACCCACGCAAACACGAGGAGAACATGCAAACTCCACACAGGAAGACTCCGGCCTGATGGTGGAATTGAACTCAGGACCTTCTTGCTGTGCCCTCCCTCCACTGGACAATACTTGGATTCTGACTTCACTGCAGTGGAGATACAGGAAGCCATGAAAGCATTTCCAGAATCAGAGTCAGAAAGACTTTATTTATCCCCAAGGGGCAATTGAGAGGGCCCCCTGCGGGGAGGGCCCCCGGCCCTGACGGCTACGGTCCGGAATTTTATAAGGCTTTTGGCGGAGTGTTAGCGCCTTTATTGTTAAGAATGATTCGCCATACCTTTACTAATAAGGAGCTTCCACCCACTTTGCACAAAACCAACATCTGTTTCCTTTTAAAAAGGAGAAGGATGACTCTGATGCGAGCTACTATAGGCCCATTGCTTTGCTAAACTATGATCTTAAATGAATAACGAAAGGTTTAGCCACAAGGTTGGCACTAAATATAACTAACATCATCCATCCCGATCAAACAGGTTTATCCCGGGTAGACATTCATTTTGTAATGTCCGTAAAAGTTTCAATATTCTTTATGCAGATCATAAAAATATCGGCGGCGCAGCTCTATTATCTCTGGATGCACACAAAGCCTTTGACGCTATAGAGGGGCCATACCTTCTCGCGACACTCAAAAAGTTTGGCTTCCACAATACATTCATTGAATGGGTCAGAGTTTTATATTCCAGTCCTAGATCTTCTATCCTCACAAATGATTGGGAGAGTCAATGCAATAAAAATGCAGCTTGCCCAGGTTTTTATATCTACTTCAGAACTTGCCCATTCATTTAAGCGCTTCTTTTTTCAAAAAATTGGATTCAGTTATAATGCCCTTTGTGAGGGAGTTTAAAACACATAGAATATCTAAAGATCAACTGCAGAAGGAGGCCTCGGTCTTCCAGACTTCAAGCTCTATTACTGGGCAGCTAATCGCAGAGCTCTCACTTATTGGAAACACAGCATCTCAGATGAGGCTGAACACAGCACTCCCTCCTGGCTGCAGCTTGAAAGTCCCAGTGACAGAAACATTTCACTCTGCTCACTGATGATTTCAAGTCAATGTGAGGGAAATATCTGAGAACTTTGAGACGATTCCAGCTTCCCACTCACTCTATGATATGTACAGGTCCTTCTCAAAAAATTAGCATATTGTGATAAAGTTCATTATTTTCTGCAATGTACTGATAAACATTAGAGTTTCTATATATTTCAGATTCATTACACACAACTTAAGTAGTTCAAGCCTTAAATTGTTTTCATATTGATGATTTTGGCATACAGCTCATGAAAACCCAAAATTCCTGTCTCAAAAAATTAGCATATTACATCCGACCAATAAAAAAAAAGTGTTTTGAATACAAAAAAGGTCAACCTTCAAATAATTATGTTCAGTTATGCACTCAATACTTGGTCGGGAATCCTTTTGCAGAAATGACTGCTTCAATGCGGCGTGGCATGGAGGCAATCAGCCTGTGGCACTGCTGAGGTGTTATGGAGGCCCAGGATGCTTCGATAGCGGCCTTAAGCTCACCCAGAGTGTTGGGTCTTGCATCTCTCAACTT
>VUQR01030576.1:0-12886 GCA_015108515.1 Hemichromis elongatus
ACACACACACACACACACACACACACACTCACCCCACACCACACACACACACACACACACACACTCTTTCACCGCATCTATAAGTGACTGAGACAGGACTCTCTACTAGACACTAGACACTCTAAACCCACCGACACAATGTAAATTTCAAATTCTCTCAAACTCCATCCATATGTCGAGATTGTCTATTTTGTAAATGTCAGATTGTTCTCTATTCTTATTTAATTCATGTATATAATATATAATGTCCTTCTTCTCCCCTACCCTTTTTGCACAGTCGAGGAGCGTGTCAGTTTACATTTCACTGCATGTTGTACCTGTATATATATGCATGTGATGAATAAAGAATCTTGAATGAAGGCAACAGTAATGTAATGAACTAGCTCATGTCCATTTAGTGTGAAGCAAATTGCACTTTTCTAACCCACATTCTTAGAATATATTTTCATGATGTTTCATGTGATTGCGTGCAATAAAGTTTTCAACAGAGAAACTTTTATCATTATGCAAGAGCCCCATCAGCCCTCTAGGTTCCATTAGATGATACTTTATGCAATAAAATACTGTTGTAAAACCGGGAAATGTGTTCGTCAAATTAATCTTGCTAATGCTGCTTGTAGTAACAGCAGGGACGCATTTCTTATTATTATTTTATGCTTTAAAAGTAAGCAAGCATTGAGAGTGAGGAGTGGTGCTTGAAGATACTTTCCAATAGTGCAGTGACAAAATATTCAATTCTTCAATTTTCTCACACTGTATCACTTTATATCTCTTAAGCGCTGTGTCCTTCATGCATGGTGCTTTATAATCATTGAAGAGAGTCTAAGAACTCAACTGGATGCTCTGAATAAAAGTGCAGAGGTTTGGGTCTTTCATAGTTTTGCCTATTGTTTCTCTCTGCTTTGAAAACACTTTCTTGTTCAATAAAGAGGGATGTTCTGATCTACCTTTTTCCGATATGATATACCTAATGCTTTTTGGCTTCGGGAAAAAAAATGGAATCATTAATATCAGGTTATACTTAAATTTTGCTTTTCTAACTGGAAAAAATAACCTACTGAATAAATAAAAACTATAAGCAAAATAAAGCAAAACATCTTAACTCAACTGGCATTTATAGGTAAAATAAATAAAAGGATTGTAAAAATGTAGTGATGTGCTTTACTGCACTCTGCTGTCAATAATAGCTGTCCTACAGTCATATAAAAAAGAAAGTCAGGATCACAGGACTCTTTACAACCCTGAGACAAACTAACTACACTAGAGGGTGAGCAGCAGCAAGTAGGGAGTGGGAACTAAGTCTTATAGGGAACATTTAAACACAGAGCAATTTATTTGCAATGTAATGCATTTGATATGCTGCATCGTGATAGTGGAGCAAATAAGAACCCATTGAGAATCAATAAGAGAATCGATAAGGAATCCAATCAATAAGTGATATCGATGATAGAATCTGAAGCACTTAGCTCTTAGCAATTCTTGTTTACCCTAGCAACAAGGTGCTGCTAATCAAATGCACATGAGTAACTGATCAGCAAGTTTGACCACGTCTATAAAAGCAGATATTTGGACAGGTTGCTGGTCTGGTTCATTAGCATAATGCTACAAAAATGTATTTTTTCTGACCATGCAAGAGCTTAATCTTATACTCGACAGACCTCAGTTTGCATGTTAAATGTTACAACTGAAGACTGTACAATGAGCTTATGTGGAAGGGGGGCCTGGGAAAAACTCTTTTTTTTCTCTTTTAAAAAAAGGACATGCTAGCATGGCTTAGGTTTACAAGACTGCATCCAAACAAACCACAACACTGTCCTTTCTAGAACACTGTCCTTTACACAGAATTATGTTTGGCACAAATCAGCATAAACACCTCATACGAACTGTCAAGCACAAATGTGGAGGGGCAATAATTTGGGCTTGTTATGCAGCCATGGGCACTTTGCTTTACTCGGGGCAGAGGGAAACCCCAAGGAACCCAGTGAAGATCAAAGAAGAACTGTAAATTTACACAAGTTGATAAGATCTCTTGGAGCCATTTCTAAACAACTGCATATTCTAAGAGTATCAATTCAAATAACTGTACAAGTTATTCAGATAGTTCACTACTTTGCTATGATCTGAAAGAAGTCTGTTACCCTCAGATAAGAGAAAACTGATTTGGAGTTTCAGGAACCACAAAGGCTCAATCCTGCTAGGAACTGGAAATGTTTGGAACATCAATGACAGTCCACAGTGAATCCAGTTTTCTATTGCCGTGCACTAAAAAGATGCTGACCCTGCTCTAGAATCAACACCTTCAAGCTGGACTGAAAACTGCGACTACCCCACAAACAGCCAAATGGCTTCTGATGTCTTGGTCCTGGCTGCCTGAAATAGTGTTTTGCATTTTGGACTTTCAAGTTCTATTTATGAGTAAAGATTTTGTGTTGTTTGCTTTCAGTTTCTTGCATTCTGTGTTTTATTAGTATTATAATTATTTTTTTTATGTCACTCTTGTTTTGTTATTTGTAGTCCCCTTAGTGTTGTCTTGCTATCTGTTTCTATATTAGGTGTTTCTTCTAGTCTACTTATTTCTTTTATGTTTTAGTTTGATAGTCTTAAATCTCTTGTGCTCTGTGTTTAGTCTTACTTCCTTGATCCCCTTGTCCCTTATTATTCCACTTGTGTTCTCAGCTCTTCTTCATTTCCTGTATTCGACCTTTGTATATTTGATAACTTCAGTTTGCTTTTGTCTTCAGTGCCTGTTTACCTCCATATTTTGGACTACTGGGTTTTCCACTATTAAAGTAGAGCTTTATGTTTTACCTGCCAGCCAGTAGAGTCTGCTTTGAGGACAAAGTTCCTGTAAACAAGGCACGACAAAGAATTACTTATTTGGTCATAATGACAGTAGTTATACTTTAAGATCCAAAATCTTCTAAATGGCACCAACAGCACCAATTCTGTGAGAAGAATAAGCCAAGACTCTACTAAGCACACAGCTTTAGACTACAGTGGCTTGTATTAGAAGATTGCTAACTAAAGCAGCCATGCTTACTATGGATAGAGGATGCCTATTTATAAGACACTGTATATATTTTTATTTCTGTTGTAAAGTTGACTATTTTAATGCGGACTGACTCACTTTTAAAGCCAGCCTCAAGAGGCCATTAGAGGAACTGCAGTTTTTGGCATTGGCATGTTGGTTTATTTTTGCCAGCTTAACATAAGTACTCATTTCCTTCTAGCAGCTCTTTTTGAGTCTTCTAGCAATCAAATACAGAACTGTTAACTATATTGGTTATTTGGTGCTTGGCATTTAATAGTTTTTTAATCATATCTGTTTGATAAGAAAAGCTGCATGCTGGAAATAAAGCAGTATGAAAACTGAATTGAACATTAAATTTTCTACCCATCCAACAAAGTACTTAAAGACTGTGTGCTGACAGGAACTGCAAAGTAAGATGATACTTTTTGTAAAACTGTCATTATGAGTGACCTTTTTTCATGCAGTTATTTGAGCCATTGTAAATGGCATTTGAAACCTGTCTGATCGCTAGTTTTTCCTGCTTTTTTTTGTCAAAGCAACCACATTCCCAGATCTCATCTGCGGATGAAAGAAATGCCTATGTTATATTTTAATAATGTAAAATTATCCGACAAGTTAAAGTCCACCAGTTGTAATCAAAGTTCAGCTTGGGGAGTTTAAGATGGAGAGAGACAAAGAGAGGGGGAAGAGACAGATGGGCCAGAGAGAAAGCTAGATATCAACATCGCATCAGAGTGTGAAAAATATGTTATCTCCTTTTGACTCACATTGTGTTCCGGCCACAGGGAATCCTGCTCCCTCCCAGCTCTGATCTGTTTCATCCATGTACAACACTGCTGTTAGTAATTAGAGAGTAGGTGTAAGATGCCGCAGATTCACCAGCAGAACAATCTGTTGCACACAGAGCTGTCTCATTTAAATAATTAAAAAGAATCTACTCTTGTTCTTATTTGCATAAATTAAATTAATATTTGTCCCGCAAGGCTCGGCAAACACATTCTTTTCACCACAATGTGTATGTCTGGTCATGATTGTCTGAGTCAAGGTCTACAGCTACTGCAATCTGCACACTGCGGCAGTGATGCAGAAGGGCTTCACTGTTATACGTGTGACATTGTCATGTGTTATTTTCTGAACTTCCTCTCCATGCAGTTATTCTTTTGCAAGATTTACTTTTGTAGCCCCGACCTCCTGGGTTAGCCTTCAGTGTTATAATCATTACAGACCCTGGCCACCATGTCCAGCTCTGCCTCCTGCCCCCCTCTTAGGCAAGGAGAACCACTACACATCGTATGGTTGCTATGTGAATTGACTTTGTCACAATCTTTGCTAATAATTTAGTTTTTCTGTACTAAGTAGCCTTCAATGGGATAACATATCTAATTCCACCTAGAAAACAGAGAGAAGTTGACTATGGATTAATTTTTGTCATTTCTTTTCCTTAAAGGCAGACTTTTTACCTCTTGTCTTTGTTTATGGATCTTATGATAACGTTCTTCTACACAGCAGCTGTTCACGTGGCAATGGGACTGGCACTGGATTGTTGACGCAGACCAAGCTATTAGTGTATAAGAATGTAAACTATCCACGATAATATTTCATTATTTATTATGTGTTAATTATTTGCTCTTAATATGTAAAATAAATATTTCTTTAGAGCCTTTAAATTGGATTCTTAGAAATATTAAAATGTAACTGATATGTTACATTGTTATATTACAGTAACTGTAATATATCAGCTTATAATTTTTATATAATTATTTATATGTGGTAAATCAAGTCCAAACGGGTTCAGCATAAACTTATGTCTACAGTTTTAATTCACTGCAAGTAAAAAAAATAAAATGTACTTGTTGAAAAATAGCTTCACTAGAAATTTGAGCCTAAGCTGACATTTCTATACCCTCACCATGTTGGTGTTTTAAATGGACTAATAATGAGTGAATAATGAATCTTGCATTAACCATAAAGTCATCAGGAAAGTGCTCCCTGAGGTCATAGAGGTGACTTCCATGTTCCCATATACCTCTGTCTTATTTCAAACAGTGGTGCTGGCCTTTCAGTGAATTGTTTGGTTTTAGGCACTAATGTGTTTTTCAGATGCAGACCTTTTGTAGATGTCTAGAGCTGTCTAGACCAAGTATGTTTGATAAAAGAGGTTTTGTTAAACCTAATCTGAGTCGACGCTCCTCTGTTGCATCTGTTGCATCCTTTATGTATAGACTGTTGAAAATGAAGTGATATTTTTGGCAAGCTCTCCATCTGCTTAGCAGGAGCACTAACAGCAGCAGTACGCCAACATATATGAAATAAATATTCTTATCTTTTTAGGCCAGATAATTTTTTGAAATGCAGATATTTTAAATTTTCTATATAACATTTCTTTATCAATTAATTTCACATAGTAAAATTTAGAATTGTGCTTAAAGATTAAAGTAATTTCCCAAAATGTTGGGGGGCAAAAGGCCAAGCTAGCTTTGTATATAAAGCACTTTACAAGCAGCAGCCACTCACCAAAGAACCAACAGACACTGTATACAATCTGACAGAAATAACATAAAATGTCCTAAATCTAGATAAAGACCATTATTAAAAATACTACAAAAGCATAAGACTACAGCATTAATTTACTGAGAAAAAATATTTGACATTGGTAAAGAACCCAAACATTCAGTTCAATTCAATTTTATTTATATAGCGCCAGATCACAACAACAGTCGCCTCAAGGCGCTTTATATTGTACAATAGTACATACAGAGAAAACCCAACAATCATATGACCCCCTATGAGCAAGCACTTTGGCGATGACAGGAAGGAAAAACTCCCTTTTAACAGGAAGAAACCTCCGGCAGAACCAGGCTCAGGGAGGGGCGGGGCCATCTGCTGCTACCGGTTGGGGAGAGAGAAGAAAAGAACAGGATAAAGACATGCTGTGGAAGAGAGACAGAGATTAGTAGCAGGTACAATTCAATGCAGAGAGGTCTGTTAACACAGTGAGTGAGAAAGGTGACTGGACATTGGTCTTCTATAGCGCTCTATGTTTACAGGAGCATACCATGCATCAATCAAAGTCATGACTCTCCTCCAAACTGGAAAAGGTTACAAAACAGTGTTTACTCCACCAGTCTGTGTTCATAGAAGGCCTTGTACAAATGGAGGAAATTTAGTAAACTTCCAGCTCTGACATGATTGGTTGTCCAACAAAAAGGCCAAAGTGTTCGTCAAGAGCACAAGGTCATGTCAAAGGTTTAACAGGCCTCTCTGATATCGGCTGATGCCATCGTCCAAGAGTGTACAATCAGAAAAAAAGCTACTGAGCGAATGTTGGATGCACACCAAAATGTTATATTTTTTTTTTTTTACAACATCTTAACATCCACAGTGTCTCCAGCACACCATCATCATATTAGGGGTATGGTTTGGAGTTGGTCTACGCCCACCTCTTTCCCTTTTTAAATGGTTTTTGCCTGTTTGGAACAACAAACTGGAAAACCACAGAAAATCTGGGAAGCCTAATTCAATGTATTAGAGTTCATTTAATGCTTATTATATTATTTTCAAAATCCAGCTCTAACCCAAACCCTAGATCGGTTGCCACTGACGTCGGTCCCTTTGCAGTAAAAAGCTCCATCACTGAATGAAACCAACCAATAAACCAACACGTCGTTAAAAACCATATAATTTGAGTATATTACCCATGAAGTACCAGAATCTTACATCAGGCCTGATCCTGAAATATCAAACAGACTTATCCAAGTCAGGACCTTTAATGTGTTGCAGCTTATCACAGAAAGCATTTGTAAACCAACATAAGAGGAGCATACACAATTTATTTAACTATTTCATTTAATTTCCATTTCATTAAAGTCATTTGTCTCGAGATTAACATTATCTTTAGGAGAATGTTTTCTATTCCTTTTAGAACGTCAGATTAAGGTGGCCCGGCTATATTTTGCCCATGTGTGATGTCTGCCGCTCTGTCTCAGTGCCTCCTGTTCTATAATTCCAGACTCTGTAGCCAAAATCAGGGCTTTGTGGAACCTGTCACAGGTTCGTCTTGTACCTGAGGAGAGTTCTTTAACACCTGACTGGATTTTTGGGGGCATTTTCTGCTGCAGAGTGAATCGGTACACCAAATGTTCAGCTAGGTTTTACACAGTGGTGGTCATGTTTACATCTGCCTTTGAAATATTAAAATCCTTTGGGCTGCTTTTTTAATTAAGTGAAGAAGGGAGTAATTTTACACCCATGAGTTGTGTTTTATTTCATTCTGTGGGTATATTTGAACTATGCACAAAGTCTTCCAACTGCATGCCAAGCCAAGCGTAGCTTCCCATTTGTCATGCAAACTAGACAGTAGATGAACCTCTCCCTGGACTGAAGAGCTGAGTTTGCTTAGACATTTCCATGATGTGGTGGTTTGTAATTCGAAACAGATGATGGGAGGATATTTTTCACTTAACCCTCTGCTTGTGTGCTGGAATATAAATTAGTGGTTGTCCATTTGGTGAAGAGTGAAATTCAGTTTCTCTATTTTAGATACTGGAGCAACGTGAGTACATAAAGGAGTATCCAGGTGCAATACACCAGCTCTGGCAGTCATGAGGAATAGAGGGTATGTATGAGCTCTCCTTCTCACTTCACATCACCCCTCTCATCCATGCTGAGTGGACAGAGAAACTTTCTGGGTTTAAATGTGATTTCGATGTGTTGCCTGCAAGAAAATGAAGCAGTGTCTTTTAAGAAGTATAACACATAAACACACTCAGTGACCTTATCTATGTACTGCACAGTCAGTACTCTGAAATGCATTAAATTCATATTTAGATATAAATACATGTAAAAACTCACATTTATGACATGTGCCATAAGTGTAGCTTCACACCAGGCGAGGTAAATCTAGGAAATGAGATAAATAATAGTTTAAATTTAACAAAAGGTGTCATTTGTCATAAAATTGCAGGTTGAAGCAGGTGGGATTGGACCCAAATGCAGACTCGCAAGCAGGACATTAACTTAAAAGACATTGATTTACTGGGAAATAATACAAACTAAACCAGAAGAAACACACAACCATGATTTTGGCAATGGATAGAGGGGAAAAGGGGGCTTAAATACACAAGGAATCATGAGGGAACGAGAAACAGGAGGGAAACACAGCCGAGGCTCATCAGACACAAGGAGACAGGAAGCAAAACTGAACATAACATGAGACGAGGTACCTTCAAACTAAGACAGGAAATGACATGGACAATGAGAACCAGACAAAGACACGCGGGCTTGACAATAAGACATGGAACATGCAGACATGACCGGAGAGACATGAAATGAAACACAAGGAGAGAAACACAGAAACAGAAAAGGGAAAAAAACACAAGGACACAAACACAGAGAGACACAGAGGACAAAGACACAAGGGGAACATAACTCAGAGACACAGAACAACTCAAAACTAATGAAATCAACCTTAAACCATAACATAAGACATAAGTCAACAAAAACATAGGAAACTCCACATGCTGTGTCAAATGACCCAGAACCATGACAATCATTAATCATCTGGCACACTACTAGAAATACTAGAGATGTGTTAGGAAATGGACTGACCAGATAACGTCTGAGCTGACAGCACTGAACATCACATTTTTCACAAGCACCATTCTTTGGTAAGGTTTAAAAAATGTCTATGCTGCAGTTTTTGTGTGAAAATGGATTTGCACTAACCACAAAACAGAAACATACTGCCACCTCTTGCCATTAGAATGCAAACAGAAACTTGCTGCTGGCTTTGTGTTAAAGCATTTTAGAGTCAAAGGATATGCTGCTAATGTGTTGTTGGCACTCGCTACATGTACTGTAGTATTCTCTGTGTGACTGCTCTGTGTTAGCACGGATGTGCTTCTACATGTTTGCCTGGATGATGGCTCATCTCTAAGGCTATCCAAGACTGACAGGGGTAGAAGTAAAACAAATAAAGTCAACAATAACTGGCTACATGTTGCACTGATTTTATTGAAATGTAATTTGTTGTTGCAGCTTCATGCCTGTCTGTATGACCATTGTCAACAGCCACTAGATATTCCTCTCACCTGCTGCCTCCTTCATTATTTCTCTATAGAATGTAACCTCTATTCTGTTGTAGTAGAATGACATGAATTAGTAACCAGTTGTCATTGAGTAACTGTCATATTCACAATGTTACCTATCAGATTTGCAAACCTTCTTAGATTTTTAAAAAGCATTTTGTTACAAATATTCCTGCAAATATTTCACAGTCAAAGTGCTGTAAAAAGGGTAAATTGCTAAAATGCTTTACTGAAGTTCTATTATTTTTTTTATTTTAAACTGATATAGGAAATGTTTTAGAGTGTAGTGCAGCAATTTTAACAGAGCAGTGATGGAAGAGTACTAAAATGTTTGCAAAATTAAATAGAAGAAAAAGGGAAAGGTAATTGATTAGCTATTTGCTGATGTAAAATTATTGGTATTTATAAAAGCTGAAACCCCCTCCAACCATGATATGAGTGTGGGTGTCACGTAGTTTATACACCAGCAGGCACGTTGCACCTGTTGGCAATGTGTGTTTGGAATGTCACAAACAACAACCAGCTGACCCAAACAGACCATATTTAAATAATACACAACTAACTTACTTTTTTTTAAACAGCATTGTCAGATTTTCTTAGTAACTCATAAATAACTACACATAACAAATGTTAGGGAAGTTTATTCATGTTTTGCATTTTTAGATAATATTTCAGATTTTTAAATCTCCAATTGTTGGTATGAGTATCGACATTAAAAATCACATTATTGAGCAAGCTCTCCAATAGAGTATGAAATAGAATTTTTTTTCCCCCTTAATAATAAACACCTTCATTTAAAAACTACATTTTGTGTTAACTTGTATTATCTTTGTCTTAGATTTAAATTTCTTTGATAATCTAAAAAATCACCTCAAAGTGTTAATGCTATCCTATTTTAATAAGATTTGCCAAACAACGGTGGCACTAGGGGTGGCAAGAGATCGTTCTAGGGTGGCACATGCCACCCCTCTAGAGCCGCCCCTGTCCTCAAGGAGCACGACTTGGTCTTCAGACTTCTCAGATTTCAGTCTTACTGTGCACCTGTGAAATGTGCATGAAAAACTTGATCCATTGAGGCCCCAAGCTACAACATGGAGGTCTCAAACAATCCACTACCACCATCCTCCTGGTTTCTGATTCCACATTATACGTAATATTAGGTTTTTATATACTGGCTGAACGTTATACTAGTCTGCTATCATCTCTGCTCTCATGAACACAGCAGCAAATAGTACTTCCCTGCCTGACCTTGGCTTTTGACTTTGTCCTGTTCACCTGTGTTGCCTAGTAGGCTGATGGAACCTGCTGTTGCTTCTCCTGGCACATGCTGTTACTTTAGTACCAACCTCAGGTGGGTGGGGGGTGGAGTTGAATGTAGGTAGGCAGAGAAGTAAATCCACACCACACTCATCCATCAGTGTGCCCATCTTTCCTCCCTCTCCCTGCAGGCTATTTCCTCCAGCTTAGCCGAGGCACGTCCCTCCTTATACGCATTCTGTGGCACATGATTAATCCCACCTCTCATATCTCTTTTCATGTGTCAGCACCTTCACTGCTTTATAGGCTTATTCTGAGATGAAGTGACAGCTCTACTCTGAAATATCACCAAATTAAGACTGCTGGCATGTGTAAACAACAGAAATATACACCAAAACCCACAAATCAAATGGAGGGCAATGTCTAACTCTCCTATTAAAACTTTGTTGACCCTGTAATATTTAAAGGTTGTTTTGTGTGGTTCAGCTGTTCTAGGTGATTCAAGATTATTCATGTCTCAGATGACTCTTTGTGATGCTGAGTGCGTTCCTTTTTGAAAAATTGCACTCATAAGTCACAAGTGGATTTATTAGGTCCCAAATAAACACGGTCATGTGGGGAATGTTAGGAAGCATTTGTGTTGCATGTGCCAGATAATAATATAAATCCCATCTTATTGACTTCTTTATATAGAAAATTTATCTGGATAACAAAAGAACTGCAAGTGCTAAACTTGAACACAGATTTGAAAGGGAATATCTTCTAGTTTCTAAAACGACGCTTGTCTAGTGTTTTTTTACTGACCTGTTGGATGTTGAGAAGTTAAAAGACATAACTTTTTCCCAAAATTTAGAATAATTGATCAGAAATAAATACAGTGTAGAAACTGGGCATGGTGTTCAAACACGTGCCCAAACCATCATACAGGCAGTACAGTAAAAAGTGAAAATGCACGTTTAAGTTTAATTATTACTGTTTTGTGTAGTGGTGACACGTGTCTCATGAACATTATATAATTGGATTTTAATCATTTATACATACATAACTGCTGGAGATCAATTACAGTAAGTAATTAGTATAACATGTAAGTAGATTTCCTTTTTAAGTGCAGCAAAACAGAAAACGACTAAAGCTTTCGAACAAGTACGATGTATGAAGTATCCAAAATATAGTGGAGTTGAAAGAGAAACAAGTTTAACATAGAACTACTTTAATTACATTTCTGATATATATCAGTAAAGTACATGAGTAAATGTACAATGCTGCATTTGACCAGTTGTCGTATCTATGCTGTGCTATGTCCATTTTTGATATACAGTCTGTGGTCAGGCAGCGCAACATAGCTGAAGGCTTCAAAAGATTTCCTGGATTCTGGGAGATTACACACAAGCACTATAATTTATATATTTGTGATGGAACATCACGCAGCCATTTACATAAATGCATACATGAAGGAATAAAAGAGTTAAGCTTAACTTAATGGAGCATAATGGTTATCCATCTCAGTCACACACATCTAAATGCATCTGTGTTATAAAGGTTATTGCATAGTCTGTGGAACTCAGGAATCAGGAAGACAATCCAGATACATTCAGTGAGAAATATTGGTGACTCGTTTAGGGAAGAATGAGTGTGGTCCCACTAAAGTCACTGCAGCTGAATCATAGAAGAATGCAAATCAACAGAAGCCCTTTCTAGACAGGATATATTTATAAAAAATTCCTACAGGAGTACTGAAATGAAACCCCTGGTAGTCTGAAGACGTTTGAATAGGGAGAAAAGAAAGGAAAATTATATCTCTAGTGCTGGGGACTGAGCAGGCAGCATTCTGTGAAAAGCCTTTCTTAGCTTCTGAGACCAGCACACCTGCATATGCATGAAGTGAAATGTTGTGAACGAATGGAATTCACTGAAAGGAAATATGACAACCTTCTTCATACAAGCGTGCATGGAGCCAGCTGAATGTAGCGCATATGCACACACGCACACAGATGCCCTGTTACTGTAAGGCACAGCTCCTGAAACCAGCTGTTCCAGTGTGTTTAAATTATCACCTGTCAACAAAAATTTAGTCTGATTCTGAGGAAGCTGGAATTCAAAATTTACTCTACTGTTGAAATCTCCCTCCACCCTCCTTCTGCTGTTATCCATCATAAAGTGCAGGCAGTGAAGGGCTAGCCATTAATTTTCCCGGTTTCCTTTTAATATCACAGGGTTTTAGCTCACTTTTTCTCTGGCAGCTCTGCATAGGGACAAAACAGGGAGTAGGAAAATGTGACGAATTTTAGAGACTAAAAGGCAGCCCAATTATTAGAAACATGGAAAATCAGTAAAGGCATCCTTTTATCTTTATCTTCTAGATAATTAATACATTTATCATAAGACATGTTCTCTTTTATATTTGACTCTTTTTTTAGGCCTTTTTTTATCTCACGAATACAAACTTTGGGGATACAAAAGAACCTTGTGCTACCCTCAACGATAACCACTGGTTTCCTTAGACACCAAAAAA